>JAULUF010000075.1:1252500-1260000 GCA_031834385.1 Semotilus atromaculatus | reverse complement strand
AACATTTTTAAATTCTGTGGGAAAAAAATATATTACTAGTAAACCAAATCGGTGATCTGAAGAACCTGGAATAAACACGGCTCTCAATGTTTCAATTACATGTTCTTTAGATCATTTAAAAACAAAAAAGCATCAAAAACATTCTTCATAAATTTGCACAGTTGTTATTGTTAACTAAAACTATAAGAATTAAAAACCGCTTTCTGCATTGAAATAAAGTGGAAATATAGAAAATATGATGAAAAACTTAAATCAAAATCTATTAAAAGCACAAAATTACTAAAACTTCAACTGAAATCAAAATGAAAACTGAAGATATAAAAATAAAAGCTAAATAACCACAGGTCATTTATTTTATCAAAAAGTAGTCAAAATAGTGATATATTATTATGATTTAAATCATCTGTTTTCTATGTGAATATACAGTAAAGTGTAATTTATTCCTGTGATCAAAGCTGAATGTTCAGCATCATTACTCCAGTCTTCAGTGTCACATGATCCTACAGAAATCAGGATAATATGATGATCTGATGATCAAGAAACATTTATGATTATTATCAATGTTGAAAACAGTTCATATTTTTGTGGAAACCTTCATACATTTTATTTTCATGATTCTTTGATTGACATAAAGTTTGAAAGAAAAGCATTTATTTGAAATAGAATCTTTTGTAACATTATTAATGTCTTTACTGTCACTTTTGATCAATTTAAGTAATCCTTGATGAATAAAAGTATTAATTTCTGTCTAAAAAGCTTACTGACCACACACTTTTGAACGATAGTGAACTTAATACTAAAACAACTCTGGTGCTGCCTTATTTTATGAATAATAAATATTATATCAGTAACACTTTACAATAATGTCCCATTAGTTCATGTTAGTTAATGCATTAACTAACAATGAACAATACATTTATTACAGTATTCATCTTTTTAATGTTAGTTAATAAAAATACAGCTGTTCATTGTTAATGTCAGCTCATATCTGTTAAATTATATAAACAGAATATTTTGCATTTTAATAATGCATTAGTAAATGTTTAAATTTAAATTAACTGTGTGTGTGTGTGTGTGTGTGTGTGTGTGTGTGTCTGCGGCTCGTTTCCATCTGAATGCATGAAATGACTTTGTGCTGAACTTTCCTTTCTCATGTATCCGGATGCAGCACATCCGCCCCACACACACATACACACACACATACACACACTGAGGCGGTTTGAGCTCTTAAGGTCGCACCAACAATGCTCGTATTTTGACTCGATGTTTTCGAGTTGTTTTACTGCACAATCGGCTTCAGCAAAACGCGTTTAAAACTCTTAATGAGATTTCATTATCTCTGAAAGATAAAAAAAAAATCAAATGACCAATGTAGCATTTCTGAATCGGACACTTGACACTTGCAGAAACAAACCTAGGCTAATATGTTATATGCACATATTAACAAATAGGTAGCTATTATTTAATTTACAATAAATCTATTATGTAGTACAGAACACAGTATAGACTCAGTATCAAGAGCGCGCAATGTGTGTGCGTGACGTTCAGAAGCAGATGCGCGTTTGTTTCACATGATCCACCTTAAATCCAGAGATCTCCAGCCCCTCCTGCATCTGCCCCATGATCCTCTTTCATTCATCAGTGTGTGTGTGTGTGTGTGTGCGCGCGCGCGCAAAAACAGCACACGCATCTGATCCGACACACTCACGCAGAGTCTGGCGCGGCGCGCGGATTGCCCGACGGACGCGCATTGCGCTGAAGGAGCTGCGAACGCGCATTTATTCGTGGATTTAACCGGGATCTTTCCGCTGTTTCTCCGTGGATCAAAACCTGATCATTTTCAGAAAATAATCCCGATCTGAAGAGTTTACTCGGGATCTTACGCTCGCGGGCATGCGCTTTACGCGCTGGTTTTTGAGGATCGTTTTGGACATGTTGATGGATGTTTGGCACAAGGACTGATGGATTTGACATTACGGGAGTCTGTCTGTAGGTATGTACCAATTCGCACACATGCATCTGTGTTTAATGTGGATTAGATGGAGAATGTGTGTGTGAATCTGTGGCTCCACAGGCCCCCGACCGCGAAAACACACGCGTTTATTACTCAACTTCTGTTTAATTATATTATGCACTCCAGACTGTGTGTGTGTGTGTGTGTTTGAGCATGAACGCGCGACACACACACACACACACACTCCTCCCCCAGCGGGCTTGTTTTCATTCATAAGTTATTTTTCTTAGTCCTTCATGTTTTTTTTTTGCGAATGATTTCTGTATTTTTACGTAACTAATTAAAACTATAACTTAAAATGCACGGATACAAAGCATATATAATTATGTTAAACATACGATATTTGCCTAATAAATGTGTATTGATATTAAGCGCATCCGATAATAACGGAAAAGTGTAAACGCGTAATTTCTCTGGTTTCCCGTTCGCTTCTGAACTACAGACTGAAAGAGTCTTCCCTGCATCATAAAGCTCTTTGAGAAGCTGTGTGTTTGATTTGAAGTCTTCCTGCTCAGTGTGGCTCTGCATTTTAATGTTAACCAGCCATACACATGCAAATCAGCACGGGAAGTAGTTGTACTTTACTTCAGTTGTGTGCTTATTGAGGTCGGTACAAAGTCTTGTTAATAGTCAACTCTCTCTCTCTCTCTCTCTCTCTCGGGTTAAATGGCTCTGTGAAAGAGCTCGAGACACACGCAGGTCTGTCGCAAAAAGTAGATCTCTACACGTGAACGCGCATCGGGGTGTGAATTGTGTGTCCAGGCGGTTTGACCCTCTAATTAAGGCTTGAACCCTCCAAAGGAAGTCAAAAACAAAAGCTTGGGGGCCTTGTGTGTGTGTGTGTGTGTGTGTGTGTGTGTGTGTGTGTGTGTGTGTGTGTGTTTCTCATTCGCTTCAGTAGTCACGCTTTTAATAAACTCTTACAAATAAATGGGGTTTTCGCAGTGGTGTAGTAAAACAATGTTTTATTCCCTATATATCCGTTTAGTCTTTGTGTAAAATGCAAAATAAGGCACAACTATGTGTGTATAAATTCACTTGTGTTTCAGAGTCAGACTATTTACCCCCCACATTAATTTTACACGTCTAGTATAACTGTGGTCTTGTTACATTATTAGAGTGATACATTTTTCTTTATTTATCCCGAAAGAAAGGAAGTGAAATGCCCCACACATGACCATATGACAGCTTAAAATGTTATTCGAACTGATATACAAGACAAACTAAAATATGTTGTCAATAAAATACAATTGTTTACTTTTTCATATAAAATAATGGCGATTTTTAATAAAGAAAAAAATAAAGTAATTTACTATGAACACAACGCAAAACACTGCAAACAGATATAAAAAACAAAGTTCAACATTTCTTGAATTATAATTTCTGAACATTGACCATCATATCTCTGTCTTTATTCTTCTGTTTCTCAATATATCCATGAAAGTAATTAATGTGCATTACATCAATAACATCATAATAATAATACAGATTTTAAACTGTTGATTGGAGGAGATTTACTTTTACTTGCAATGTTCTTTTGCTATGGTTAAATAAATGTTCAGCTATATCTTCAGCAAAATTCAAAGATTTTTTAATTTTGGCACACATTTTCTTTTTCACAGTTGTTGATTTAGTGTTGATATGGCAAGTTGTAAATAGACCAAGTTTCGTCATGTGTGGAAACATTTAGGACATGTGTGTCACCCCTGATTGTCATTTCATATTCATTATTTCATAAATAACTGCAACTAAGTTATTTGCATTAGAATATCAGAAACTACTTGTTTGCTGTGTTTTGTAATTATTCATGAGATATAATGAGGTGCATTAAAAGGCATAATGAATGCATTAAAAAAATTTTTATCATGCATTATACAAATAGGTTTGCAAAAAAATAAAATAAATTAAAGTCCCCCTGAAAAAAATCATTTTATCCCTTAAAACTCATTGTTTATTACCAAAATTACATATTTAAACGATTTTTCCCTGAAAAAAATGGTCATGGCTTAAAATATCTTGAATGTAACTCGACACCCTTGCCTCATTTAGTATATGCGGTTCTATGAATATGCAAATGAGCCCCGCCTCCACTCACTCCCTCAGAGATCCACTGGTTGACGATCACACGTTGATCTGATTGGTTACAAGGTCGTTTGTGACGTCAGAAACACCAGCGATTTCACACCGTGTTTTTGAGACTGTCTTTGGTTCACTGCAGTTTTAAGGAGGAAATACTCAGCAATGCTGTCGACTTATGAACTTACACATGGTTTAAGCATATTAAAAACACCACATAGACATATAAACAACATTAAAAGCTGGATTTTCTTCACAGGGGGACTTTAATGTATTTGGTCTTGGTGGACTAGATCTGCTGCTGCATAAATACACATTCATAAATCCTGTATCAGATTTAGGCAGGTGGAGCTGGGGAGGTGGAGGGGTTTATTTAAACCAGACTATTTAAATGTTGAGCAAGCAATCTCATTGGCTGCCGGATCAGAAGAGGCCAATCAGCTTGATCCATGAGCTAATGATGTGATTGCTTGCAGATTGCATGTAAACAAGGCGCTGTCAGTCAACGTTTCATGAATGTTTAATCATCTAATTTTTCTCTCTCTCTCTCAGGGTCTCAGATGAGCATCACATCAGTGCTGTTGTCTGGAGTTGCTGATCGTGTCTTATGGATCGCCACGGTCGGACCGTCAGACATCCGGACCTCCCGTCCGGGACCGTCCTGTCCCTGGATCAGATCAAAGCCATCCGCTCGCGTAACGAGTACACGGAGGGCCCGGTTGTCCCGCACAGACCGGCCCCGGGGCCGCGGGCCCCAGGAAAGCGCGAGAGGACTCACGAGGTGCTCCTGGTGAACCTGAACAACAACTACGAGCACGGATCGGGTCGTCCACCGGCGCTCAGCAGGTCCACAAGCTCCGGGAGTAACGAGAGTAACGGGAGCAACGATAGTAACGGGAGTAACAGGAGCAACGGGAGCGTGTCTTCGGAGCAGGGATTGTTAGCGTCGAACAGAACCATACGGACTCAGCCGAAATCATCCTTGCATCCGTTTCTCCCTCCTCTCAAACAGACTCAGACGGAAAAGCTCGATTTGCATTCGTACATATGCGAGAATTGCGGAAAATGCAAGTGTAGCGAATGCACGGCTCCGCGGACGCTCCCGACGCGGCTCGCGTGCGACGGACAGTGTGTGTGTTCGGCCGAGAGCGCGGTCGAGTACGGGACGTGCATGTGTTTGGTGAAGGGAATCTTCTATCACTGTTCTAACGATGATGATGATGGCGACCCGTGCGCAGACCGACCGTGTTCGCTGTCGAATCCGCAGTGTTGTTCTCGGTTCCTGTGCATGGGCCTGATGTCCGTGCTCTTCCCGTGTTTGCTTTGCTATCTTCCCGCTAAGGGTTGTGTGAGAGCGTGCAGCTCGTGCCACGACCGCGTGAACCGGCCCGGCTGCAGATGCAAGAACTCCAACACCGTTTACTGCAAGATGCAGAACTGGAACCAGACGCCGGGAAAAGCGTCCTGATGATCGATGTGTGTCGAGAGACATCGGTGTAGGAGCCGGGGAAGCTGAGTCGCTGCTGCAGGGTGTGGAAAACAGAAGAGGCGTGGCAAAGGGGAGGAGTTATGTTAATGAGCACATACAGTCAAAACTAAAATTATTCAGACACCGGATATCATTTTTGATACACTCTAAAAAATGCTGGGTTGTTTTATCCCAATTTGAGGTAAAATATTTTTACGTTGGGTTAAATGGCTGGGTTTGACCCACATTTTTTTAGTGTAGTGTGTGCAGGACACTATAGTTCATTTATGTCAGTGAGGAGAGCAAAATAAAGTAAACTGTGACATATTATACCCAAAAATTCTTCGTACAGTGGATTACCAGTCAAATTTATAAAATATTTGGGACCAAAAATGATTCCGACACTTTGAGCTGATCATGTTTTGCTGAAGTGTTTTTTTCTTTAATAACTAATGCTCTTTTTACACACAGACTGAACAATATTAATAATTCCTTGGTCACTGGTTGAGCTAAACTGGTATTATGTAATTGTGTAGTTAAATTTAACAGCTGACAGATATTCAGCATAATTCATGTGTCTAACAGAAGGACGGACAAAACCACTGAAATATCTGGTGAGTTCTGTCATATTTTATTACCATTTTCTAAACTATAGCGAATAATCTGTGATAATGTGAGAAATGTTGAAGGAGTCTGAATAAATTTAGGTTTGACTGTATATCGAGAGATATCGTTTCACGAGCTGGGGAAGCTGTATCGCTGCTGCAGGAAAAGAGGCGGGGCAAGGGGAGGGGTTATGTTAATGAGCACATATAAGCTCCGCCCCTTCAGAGGAATGTGAAAACCACTTGTTTCGGTGGCGTTTTCTGGAGGATTATTTTCTGAACCCGCGTTTGCCTTACCTGACTGTGTACAGCTACTATCTAACACACACACACACACACACACACCAGAGAGAGAGTTTAGTGATGGTGCTTTGGAAACCAAACCTGTGAAGGACTTTTTGCCAGGTCAGACGGTAAAATGTAGCGGATGTTATGAAACGGTTTCTACGGCTCTGAAACCGTCTGCTTGTTCTCATTTTGTTGATGTAAAGTTGTGTGTAAGAGGAATTTACGGCTATTTTTAAAAGAAAATGTCAAAACTGTTTAACTTTTTCGTTGTTGTACAAAATATTTATTATGTGAAGCTCTATTATTTTATGATATTTATTGCAAAGGACAGATTTACTCATGTCTGAATATAACAAATATCAACACTTACTGCAACATGTAAGAATGGAGAAACAGATGGAAACATGTTAACTTTAATGCAAAAATATACAAATTAATGCAAAATGCTGTTGTCTAGTGTCTCATTTCATTTGCAGAACAAGATTTGGAGAGTCAGAGTTTGTTGAACTAACATTACATTTATTCAGGATTTGTGTGTGTTTGTGTGTGTGTGTGTGTGAGAGAGAGAGAGTGTATACCTACTTAACTGTATTTTGCAGACACATTTGTACCCAGAAGTGACCAAAACACAAAATCTCCAAAAACCTTCCTTTAGGGATGTCCTCATTTGTAAATCTGGTATAAAAATAAAGTAATTATTGTTCTTTTTGTATTGTAAAAATGCAGAAAGTTTTGTGTGATGGGTGTGTGTGTGTGTGTGTGTGTGTGTGTGAGAGAGAGAGAGAGAGAGACTATGTGCGTGTGAGTGTGAGAGAGAGAGAGAGAGAGAGAGAGAATATGTGAATGTGTGTGCGAGAGAGAGAGTGTCAGAGTGTGTGTGTGTGTGTGTGTGTGTGTGTGTGTCCACCTGGCCACCTGTGTGAGGCTCATAAAGTGTCTGTCTTTGTCTTCTTTTGTTGTGTGTTTGTGCTGTGAGGCGTTTGTTGATCTCTCAGCTGTTCTCGACTCGTTCATCACATCAACTGTGAATCTCAGGTCACATTTAAACC
>JAULUF010000075.1:1242500-1247500 GCA_031834385.1 Semotilus atromaculatus | reverse complement strand
TATCACAAAAAATTTGTGGAAATATAGCTCCTCTTTCAGACTGCTGTTCACACCATACATAAGTCTTTAAGTATCAGAACTAAAAAACAAAACAAGATATTGACAAAAATTAAAACAGGAGATATAAATGTAACATGTTTATACAGGTCCTTCAAAAAAAATTAGCATATTGTGATAAAGTTCATTATTTTCCCTAATGTAATGATAAAAATTAAACTTTCATATATTTTAGATTCATTGCACACCAACTGAAATATTTCAGGTCTTTTATTGTTTTAATACTGATGATTTTGGCATACAGCTCATGAAAACCCCAAATTCCTATCTCAAAAAATTAGCATATTTCATCCGGCCAATAAAATAAGTGTTTTTAATACAAAAAAAAAAGTCAACCTTCAAATAATTATGTTCAGTTATGCACTCAATACTTGGTCGGGAATCCTTTTGCTGAAATGACTGCTTCAATGCGGCGTGGCATGGAGGCGATCGGCCTGTGGCACTGCTGAGGTGTTATGGAGGCCCAGGATGCTTCGATAGCGGCCTTAAGCTCATCCAGAGTGTTGGGTCTTGCGTCTCTCAACTTTCTCTTCACAATATCCCACAGATTCTCTATGGGGTTCAGGTCAGGAGAGTTGGCAGGCCAATTGAGCACCGTAAACCATTTACCAGTGGTTTTGGCACTGTGAGCAGGTGCCAGGTTGTGCTGAAAAATGAAATCTTCATCTCCATAAAGCTTTTCAGCAGATGGAAGCATGAAGTGCTCCAAAATCTCCTGATAGCTGCACTGACCCTGCCCTTGATAAAACACAGTGGACCAACACCAGCAGCTGACACGGCACCCCAGACCATCACTGACTGTGGGTACTTGACACTGGACTTCAGGCATTTTGGCATTTCCTTCTCCCCAGTCTTCCTCCAGACTCTGGCACCTTGATTTCAGAATGACATGCAAAATTTGCTTTCATCCGAAAAAAGTACTTTGGACCACTGAGCAACAGTCCAGTGCTGCTTCTCTGTAGCCCAGGTCAGGCGCTTCTGCCGCTGTTTCTGGTTCAAAAGTGTCTTGACCTGGGGAATGCGGCACCTGTAGCCCATGTCCTGCACACGCCTGTGCCACGGTGGCTCTGGATGTTTCTACTCCAGACTCAGTCCACTGCTTCCACGGTGGCTCTGGATGTTTCTACTCCAGACTCAGTCCACTGCTTCCACAGGTCCCCCAAGGTCTGGAATCGGTCCTTCTCCACAATCTTCCTCAGGGTCCGGTCACCTCTTCTCGTTGTGCAGCGTTTTTTGCCACACTTTTTCCTTCCCACAGACTTCCCACTGAGGTGCCTTGATACAGCACTCTGGGAACAGCCTATTTGTTCAGAAATTTCTTTCTGTGTCTTACCCTCTTGCTTGAGGGTGTCAATGATGGCCTTCTGGACAGCAGTCAGGTCGGCAGTCTTACCCATGATTGCGGTTTTGAGTAATGAAACAGGCTGGGAGTTTTTAAAAGCCTCAGGAATCTTTTGCAGGTGTTTAGAGTTCATTAGTTGATTCAGATGATTAGGTTAATAGCTCGATTAGAGAACCTTTTCATGATATGCTCATTTTTTTGAGATAGGAATTTTGGGTTTTCATGAGCTGTGTGCCAAAATCATCAGTATTAAAACAATAAAAGACCTGAAATATTTCAGTTGGTGTGCAATGAATCTAAAATATATGAAAGTTTAATTTTTATCATTACATTATGGAAAATAATGAACTTTATCACACTATGCTAATTTTTTGAGAAGGACCTGTATATAAAGATCTCTCTTCAGAGGAAATGTGCAATTACAGCTCTCCCACTCTTGGCAAACAGAGTAACCACCTCTGAACCATAAAACAGTGTGTGTGTGTGTGTGCGTCTCAAACGTCCTGTTCGCTCTCACACACACACTTCAGTTCCAGATCGCTCGTGTAATGGATCCACTCTTCCAGGTCCTGAACTTTTCTGAGGAAACTTTCCAAAGTCATCACAGCTGACACACTCCCCAAAATCCGGCCGAGGGAACGCAAACGAGTTTCTGATTTAGTTTATATGCTCTGTCCACCCTCTCTCTCTCACACACACACACACACACACCCCGAAGTTTAATATTACAAATGCATCATGGGACATTTGTTGCAGCCACATCCTGTATTACCAGAGGAAATGGCCTGGTAATGGTTTACAAATGTTCCTGTGTGTGTCTCTCGCTCAGGTGTAATTATTCTCAGAGCGATTGTGTGTTTCAGGATATCTCAGAGCAGTAATGGATGTTTATAATCTCTTTCCTGTTCCTGTTGAGTCCAAAACACAAGCATGTGCACACAAACACACACGGTCCCGTTTACACATGAACTCTCTCAGAGTGTTTGCATATTTCAGACGCTGAACAATCAAGAGCTCGGAGAACAGATGGAATTCTGGGTAACGTACTTAGTGACGGGAATCTAAATAAAAAACTGTTTATGTAAAACAAGCATCCGTTGCTATGATCGGTTTATTGATTTTACTGGATGAAGAAGCTATCAAGCACTATGGATCTTTAACTCATATGAATAACTAGTAGATGCAATATTTAAAATTCACAAAGAACTAGTCTGACCCTCTAGTAGTTTGCCAAGAGATAATCAGCCTTAGTTTTCAGATTAGACAAATATTATATGGAACTGAAAGTTACGACCATTCTTAAAAGATCAGTCCAAGATATTTATGCAACCGTCCGAGTGCACACAGACACTATTAACCCTAGAAGGCCTATTAATAAGGCTAATTTCTTAAGCCTGTAAATGATGGCCAATATGAGCCATAAAATCCTGATGCATCAAATGTGACACAAGCAAATGCAAACTTTGTTGTTTTAGATTTTTTAAGTTTAACTTGTTCCATTAAAAATTGATTTTTTCTGACTATTATTTAATATGTCAGGCTTTACAGGGTTAAGATAAAAACAAATAAACAAATGGCATAACTAGATTTGTGTGTGTGTGTGTGTGTGCGCGTGCATCTGTGCGTGTGTGTGTGTGTGTGTGTGTGTGCGTCTATGCGTGTGTGAGTGTGTGTGTGTGTGTGTGTGTGTGTGTCTGTGTTCTTGCTGCCAGATGTTCTACATATTGAGTCGCCAACTTTAATTGCTATTGTGTGTTAAAGTTGCATCAAAGAATGAAACATTAAAGCAACACACACGTTCTTCTGCACATGTGTCTTCTGATGTCATTAACGAGCTCTTATGACTGACTGATTAATATTCCTCTGCATGCATTACTCTTAGGGATTTTTTTTGTTGTAATGTAAAAGACTCTTTCTTGCATGTGAATTAATTCCTGGTGACGATCTGAAGCCTTCTGTGCAACAGCATCTACTCCACGACCACACGTATATCTGCTTACCTCATGAACGCTTTTTTACATTTTATAACCTTTTACATTTTTTATAATTATTATATATATTATAACTTAATCATTTAAGAGGCAATAATCTCTTTAATTATTTGTTTATAACATACTATCAGATGAACCATCCAACAATAAACACTCTACCAGACGATCCACATATGCATCAAACTAACAATCACAGCACACACACACACACACACACACACACACACACACAGGTTTGTTTTTGTGATTTATGAGGACATTCCATAGGCGTAATGGTTTTTAAACTGTACAAATTATATATTCTATCCCCTTACACACACACACACACACACACACACACACACACACACACACACACACACTGCCCCTGTCCCTAAACCTACCCATCACAGGAGACATGCTGCATTTTTACATTTTTAATAAAACATTGTTTTTCAAGCTATTTGAAATATGAGGACTCATGCAATGTCCTCATAAGTCACGTGTAAGTTGTAATACCAGTGTAATATGCATGTCATTATACACATTTGTGTCCTCATATATCAGAAAAAAAAGCACACACACACACACACACTGCACAGCTGCACAGAGCACAACATCATTAAAGGGAGAATCATGTTAATTTTTCTCTGAGAAACGTCCGTCTCTGTCACTGTATTTCTCTGATGTCACTGGTGTCTCATTTTTACTAATAATAACAAACAATAACTACATTAGCTGTGGTATTTTGCTACACACAGGTCCGCTCTCATAAGTGTGTGTGAGGCTTGTGTGTGAAACTCCTATAGTGTTGTTGATGTGTGTATCTTCACCCTCACATGTTCTGCAGCGTCAGGACAGATGTAGATCCTTCAGTCCAACGCTGAGCTGGTGAAGTGATGACTGGACATTTCACACACACTCGTGACTTCATAGGCAAACCTAGAGAGAAAAGACAGAGAAGTCTGTGAGTCAGAAGATCTACTGAGAAAAATCAAAGACATGCAGATGGAGTCTCTCCATCGAGTTTTAGCGACATAACATCTCGTTATTACGAGAAAATATGTTGTTTTAACGAGTCAAGTCATCTTCATTTATATAGTGCTTTCAACAATGTAGATTGTTTCAAAGCAGCTTTACAGAGATAAACATATATTTTAAGGTAACAGAGATTGTTTTGGGTTTATATAGCGGTTCTTGAATAATGTTATTTCCAGATAAAGTTAGTTTTGATTGATTCACTTCCGGCGAAATGATAAGACCACGCCGTTCTCTAAACAGACTTTAAACTGAACCTGTGATAAACGCTGATGGCGTTCACATGTGCATTAAGAACTGATTCTATAGTTATGTGCGTTTGAATATATGTGCGCAGGTTTGTAATTCCCTACAAACCATGCTTAAACAAACTACTTGTCTTGCCTATAAATTTTTATTCCGAATTTTTTTTTTCACTTCGGGGTCGGTACACGAACCGAATTTTCCCACAGCGCTTTATCTGTAGAGTGGGAAAGGGATCCTCCATAGGGAGAGGTTGGTTGGCACGTCAGCACTGCGGTGTCATCGGGTCCAGGCGAAGCTCCTCGTCAGATCTGGATACGGCCTGGATCCGGCAGGCTGCGGGAAAACCT
>JAULUF010000075.1:1217500-1237500 GCA_031834385.1 Semotilus atromaculatus | reverse complement strand
ATGATAAGAAGAGAAAGGCCGCAGAATATAGAAACAAGACCAGAGTGATTTTGGGTGAATATTTCACACCTAAAAGCACAGGTTGGGCTTCGATGCCGCAGTCGCGAAGATTCTACTAGACAGGTCAAGCTTGTCATGCTATTTGGAGAAATCCATTTAAAATCACTGCTAGTAAAAGTTAAGGTGAACTAGGCTCGTGCATGCTCTCTCGTGCACACGTTTAATAGGCGTTCCCTCTCGGGAGCAAATAGAGTGTTGCTGTTGCTGCTGTTATTGCTATTACTCTTATTGCTGCTGTTATTGCAGTTATTGCAGCTGTTACTGCAGTTATTGCAGTTATTGCTGCTGTTGCTGCTGCTATTGCTTTTACTCTTATTGCTGCTGTTATTGCAGTTATTGCTGCTGTTATTGCAGTTATTGCAGCTGTTATTGCTTTTACTCTTATTGCTGCTGTTATTGCTGTTACTGTTATTGCTTTTACTGTTATTGCTGCTGTTGCTGCTGTTATTGCTGTTACTGTTATTGCTGCTGTTGGTGCTGTTATTGCAGTTATTGCTGCTGTTGCTGCTGTTATTGCTTTTACTCTTATTGCTGCTGTTATTGCAGTTATTGCAGCTGTTATTGCTTTTACTCTTATTGCTGCTGTTGCTGCTGTTATTGCAGCTGTTATTGCTTTTACTCTTATTGCTGCTGTTGCTGCTGTTATTGCTGTTACTGTTATTGCTTTTACTCTTATTGCTGCTGTTGCTGCTGTTATTGCTGTTACTGTTATTGCTGCTGTTGCTGCTGTTATTGCTGTTACTGTTATTGCTGCTGTTATTGCAGTTATTGCAGCTGTTATTGCTTTTACTCTTATTGCTGCTGTTGCTGCTGTTATTGCTGTTACTGTTATTGCTGCTGTTGCTGCTGTTATTGCTGTTACTGTTATTGCTGCTGTTATTGCAGTTATTGCAGCTGTTATTGCTTTTACTCTTATTGCTGCTGTTGCTGCTGTTATTGCTGTTACTGTTATTGCTTTTACTCTTATTGCTGCTGTTGCTGCTGTTATTGCTGTTACTCTTATTGCTGCTGTTGCTGCTGTTATTGCTGTTACTGTTATTGCTGCTGTTATTGCAGTTATTGCAGCTGTTATTGCTTTTACTCTTATTGCTGCTGTTGCTGCTGTTATTGCTGTTACTGTTATTGCTGCTGTTGCTGCTGTTATTGCTGTTACTGTTATTGCTGCTGTTGGTGCTGTTATTGCAGTTATTACTGCTGTTATTGCTGTTACTGTTATTGCTGCTGTTGGTCCTGTTATTGCAGTTATTGCTGCTGTTACTGTTATTGCTGCTGTTATTGCAGTTATTGCCTCTGTTATTGCTGTTATTGCTGCTGTTGCTGCTGTTATTGCTTTTACTCTTATTGCTGCTGTTATTGCAGTTATTGCTGCTGGTATTGCAGTTATTGCTGCTGTTATTGCAGTTATTGCTGCTGGTATTGCTATTACTCTTATTGCTGCTGTTATTGCTTTTACTCTTATTGCTGCTGTTATTGCAGTTATTGCTGCTGTTATTGCAGTTATTGCTGCTGTTATTGCAGTTATTGCTGCTGTTATTGCAGTTATTGCTGCTGTTATTGCTATTACTCTTATTGCTGCTGTTATTGCTATTACTCTTATTGCTGCTGTTATTGCTTTTACTCTTATTGCTGCTGTTATTGCAGTTATTGCTGCTGTTATTGCTGCTGTTGCTGCTGTTGCTGCAGTTATTGCTGCTGTTGCTGCTGTTGCTGCAGTTATTGCTGCTGTTATTGCTATTACTCTTATTGCTGCTGTTGCAGTTATTGCTGCTGTTTTTGCTGTTACTGTTATTGCTGCTGTTATTGCTATTACTCTTATTGCTGCTGTTGCAGTTATTGCTGCTGTTATTGCTGTTACTGTTATTGCTGCTGTTGCTGCTGTTATTGCTGTTACTGTTATTGCTGCTGTTATTGCTGTTACTGTTATTGCTGCTGTTGCTGCTGTTATTGCTGTTACTGTTATTGCTGCTGTTATTGCTGTTACTGTTATTGCTGCTGTTGCTGCTGTTACTGTTATTGCTGCTGTTATTGCTGTTACTGTTATTGCTGCTGTTATTGCAGTTATTGCTGTTACTGTTATTGCTGCTGTTATTGCTGTTACTGTTATTGCTGCTGTTGGTGCTTGTTATTGCTGCTGTTGCTGCTGTTATTGCTGTTACTGTTATTGCTGCTGTTATTGCAGTTATTGCTGCTGTTATTGCAGTTATTGCTGCTGTTGCTGCTGTTATTGCTTTTACTCTTATTGCGGCTGTTGCTGCTGTTATTGCCATTATTGCTGCTGTTATTGCAGTTATTGCTGTTACTGTTATTGCTGCTGTTGCTGCTGTTATTGCTGTTACTGTTATTGCTGCTGTTGCTGCTGTTATTGCAGTTATTGCTGTTACTGTTATTGCTGCTGTTGCTGCTGTTATTGCTGCTGTTGCTGCTGTTATTGCTGTTACTGTTATTGCTGCTGTTATTGCAGTTATTGCTGCTGTTATTGCAGTTATTGCTGCTGTTATTGCTGCTGTACAATATGGGGTAAATGAATGACCCGTAGCATATCTATACAGGTGGAGCTGGAGGATTTCTGAAAGCGCGCTGCACTGCTAAGGCAAATGCTAAACAAATGTTTAAAGGTTGAGCCTGTGAGTTCATTAGCTACTGACACAGCAGAAACCAATCAGCTGTGCCCTATAGAGAATGATGTGATTGCATAGTTTAAGTTAAGGACCTATTAGCCTGCGCCATCTAGAGTTTCATTACAGAACTTTGTATTTCGTTTACATATTTAATAGCCCCTTTAAATGAAAAGATTAAATAAAAGGTTTTGCAGGAGCAAACCATGCTACAGTGCTAGTGTGCTGTGGGTGGTTGCCAGGGTGTTGCTATGTATTTGGCAGGGTGTTTTGATCCAATCTCTATGAGCACTAGCTCTAGTGAGTTCATAAATGAAAGAAAAAATTTATCTGGCAGCAAACATGGTAAATTCACAGCAGGATTTCTGCACGTTCGCCTCTGAATGACTCTGAATGACTCTTCTGCTCCGGCCTGAGAGTTTAAAAGTTGAATGTGGATATTGTGCAACTCTGCACGTAATATATCATGAACATGACAGCTGATAAAAAGTTCCTGCGCTGTAATTCACGCTGACAGCTCGAGTCCTCGATCCCGCCCTCTCGTCATTCCCGGTGTGGAGCGTTCGATTCGCAAGGCCGAACACGCCACACTGACAATACAATACAGCAAACACAACACACTCACCAGCCTGCCAGCTGCCACTCTCTCTGTGTGTGTGTGTGTGTGTGTGTGTGTGTGTGTGTGTGTGTGTGTGTGTGTGTGTGTGTGTGATCAAGAGTTCAAACACACACACACGCTGAAAGTACGTCAGTCCCACCCAGTGTGATGACAGCTTTTACCTGAAGCAAGGTAACACGTTTACTAAAACATCCTGCAGGAGGAAACAAAATACACACAGCTGTGTTTTACACACATGATGCACGCACACGCACACACACACAAACACACACACACTCACACACACACACACACACACACACACACACACACACACACACACACACACCTACCCCTAAACCTTAACCTACCCATCACACCAAACTTTCTGCATTTTTACATTTTCAAAAAACATCCCTTAGTATGATTTATACGCTGTTTTCCTCATGAGGACCAACAAATGTCCCCACAAGGACAAGGATTTCAGATATTGCTATCTTTGTGGGGTTTCCCAGACGCACACACACACACACACACACACATGGTACATATACACACTCACACACACTCACACACACACACACACACACACACACACACACACACATGTCTGGTTCGCTATCTTTGTGGGGACTCTCCATAGGCGTAATGGTTTTTATACTGTACAAACTATATATTCTGTCCCCTTACACACACACACACACACACACACACACACACTGCCCCTGTCCCTAAACCTACCCATCACAGGAGACATTCTGCATTTTTACATTTTCAAAAAACATTACTTAGTGTGATTTATACGCTGTTCTCCTCATGGGGACCGCTGGCTGGGCCCCACAATGTAGGTGATCTCAGGTTTTACTATACTTGTGGGGACATTTGGTCCCCACAATGTAATATAAACACGAGCACACATCACACGGTACATATACACACTCACACACACACACACACACACACACACACACACACACACGGCACATATACACACTCACACAAATACACACTCACAAACTCACACTCACACTCATACACACAGTCGCATATACACACACACACACACACAAACACACACACACACTCACACACACACACACAGTCGCATATACACACACACACACACACAAACACACACACACACACACACACACACACACACACACTCACACACACACACACACATGTTGTGTTTTCATGTTTTATGGGGACTTTCCATAGGCGTAATGGTTTTTATACTGTACAGACTGTATATTCTATCCCCTTACACACACAAACACTCACACACACACACAGTCGCATATACACACACACACACAAACACTCACACACACACACACACACACACACACACACACACACACACACACACACTCACACACACACACACACACACATGTCTGGTTCGCTATCTTTGTGGGGACTCTCCATAGGCGTAATGGTTTTTATACTGTACAAACTATATTTTCTGTCCCCTTACACACACACACACACACACACACACACACACACACACACACACACACACACACACACACACACACACACACACTGCCCCTATCCCTAAACCTACCCATCACAGGAGACATTCTGCATTTTTACATTTTCAAAAAACATTACTTAGTGTGATTTATACGCTGTTCTCCTCATGGGGACCGCTGACTGGTCCCCACAATGCAGGTGATTTCAGGTTTTACTATACTTGTGGGGACATTTGGTCCCCACAATGTAATATAAACACGAGCACACACACACACACACACACACACACACACACGAACACACACACACATACATAGACAACAAAACTAAGTTAGAACATTATTTTGTTGCAGTTTGGTCTTTTTGTGAACGATTCATCAGTGACGATTTTCTAACTGATTCTATATGTACAGCACTTTGGTCAGCGGAAGTTGTTTTTAAATGTGCTTTATAAATAAATCTGACTTGACTTGACTAAAGAAAAATCTTTCAGCAGAATTCTATCTCTTCGACCGGCGTCGTGTTTTCCTGAAAGAGACCGGCTGTATTAAATGCTGAAGGTTTTCAGACATGAGCTAAAAAGCACACAAAACTCAATGCCTTTAAAACTCTGTCAAGATTAAATAAGACAAGCAATTATATTTCTTGGCAAACTATTTGACATCAGGTCAACGAGACCCAAACAATCACCAGAGTGACGGATCCGGAGCCTGACGTCATTACAGAGGATTTCATGCTGGAAATATTCTACATTCACACACACACACACACACACCATATCTGGACAACATGCACTCGTTCGAAGCCAAATCTGTCAGTCATGAGAGAATATTTGGCTGTGAAAACTAATTAGATCGGTTCACACTAAACAAAGTGAGTTTGTGTTTAAAACAAGAACAAATATCTGCATATGGGGGCAGAAAAATAACTTAATTCAAAGGGAAAACAAGATTATTTTTCTGACTTCATTGGCAGATGTTTGTTCTTGTTTCAAACACAAACTTACTTCATTTTTACACATTGTTCATAAAACAAGACTTAATATAGTCAGTGATTTTGCTTCTCCAGAAAATGTATCTTGATTTAAGAATTTTTTTATATTTGTGCAGGAAAATAAAGACAGAAACACTGAGGAAGAACATGATTTTAGCAGTGTAGCAACAAATGTGCTCATATTTACCTGTTAAACTCCTCACAGGAGTGGATGTGGTGTTTCTGCAGCCGAGTGTGTGTGTGTGTGTGTGTGTGTGTGTGTGTGTGTGTGTGTGTGTGTGTGTGTGTGTGTGATGCTCGCTCACTGCAGTTTGTGAGGGTTTGAACTGCTCTCGACCTCCAGATCAACAGGCCTGAACATGCTGGAACATTTTAGTACCTCAAATTAAACAATGATTTTTATTATTATTTGTATTCTAAACATATATAACTGTAGCTGTGTGTGTGTGTGTGTGTGTGTGTGTGTGTGTGTGTGTCTATACGTGTGTGTGTGTGTGTGTGTGTTAGTGTAGTGTTTCTGTGTGTGTGTGTGTCTATACGTGTGTGTGTGTGTTAGTGTAGTGTAGTGTTTCTGTGTGTGTGTGTATGTGTGTCTATGTGTGTCTATACGTGTGTGTGTGTGTGTGTTAGTGTAGTGTGTGTGTGTGTGTGTGTGTGTGTGTGTGTGTGTGTGTGTGTTAGTGTAGTGTTTCTGTGTGTGTGTGTGTCTATACGTGTGTGTGTGTCTATATGTGTGTGTGTGTGTTAGTGTAGTGTAGTGTTTCTGTGTGTGTGTGTATGTGTGTCTATGTGTGTCTATACGTGTGTGTGTGTGTGTGTTAGTGTAGTGTGTGTGTGTGTGTGTGTGTGTGTGTGTGTGTGTGTGTGTGTGTGTGTGTGTGTGTGTGTGTGTGAGAGAGTCTATTGCAGTCATAATGTGATGTACAAATTTATGGCAAGAATTTTTAGCAGCTGAAAGAAAGAAAGAGAAAGAAAAATAAAGGCATAAATTATGGGAGGTGAGTTTTCAGCCCTTTATTAGACATATTTTTATAGTCTCATTTGTCATTAATTTTAGATGAACTGATTATAACCTCAGTTATAATGGCTGTTTCTCTGGCACTATCACTGACAATTGCAGATTAACATATTAACCCTTAACATATAACATAATAAACAATTGACTTTATGTACGAGTCATTATTTCCTATTGGACGTCCTCAGATGTCCTCAACTGGAGTTTTCATTAGAAACACACACACACACAAACACACACACACACACACACACACACACACGCTGCTCGTCTGTTTCAGATGTTTGTGAGTAAACACACACACACACCAGTAATACGTTTTTGCTGATGGACGTGTTTAACAAACAGCCGGAGCTCTCGACAGGTGCTGAGCGACAGGTGTGTGTTTGTGTGTGTGTGTGTGTGTGTGTGTGTGTGTGTGACAGCTCTCTTCTGAGTGCTGATAATCTACAGGGGTCAGAGGTCACGGAGAAGGAAATGACCTCATGTTGCCATGGTCACAGGATTCTGTCATCAACTCTTATGTTGAAGACGACATGAAACTGTTTGTGTATAAACCTATTTCAGTCATGAAACGTTGCCTGACAGCGCCTTGTTTACATGCAATCTGCAAGCAATCACATCATTAGCTCATGGATCAAGCTGATTGGCCTCTTCTGATCCGGCAGCCAATGAGATTGCTTGCTCAACATTTAAATAGTCTGGTTTAAATAAACCCCTCCACCTCCCCAGCTCCACCTGCCTAAATCTGATACACGATTTATGAATGTGTATTTATGCAGCAGCAGATCTAGTCCACCAAGACCAAATACATTAAAGCCCCCCTGTGAAGAAAATCCAGCTTTTAATGTTGTTTATATGTCTATGTGGTGTTTTTAATATGCTTAAACCATGTGTAAGTTCATAAGTCGACAGCATTGCTGAGTATTTTCTCCTTAAAACTGCAGTGAACCAAAGACAGTCTCAAAAACACGGTGTGAAATCGCTGGTGTTTCTGACGTCACAAACGACCTTGTAACCAATCAGATCAACGTGTGATCGTCAACCGGTGGATCTCTGAGTGAGTGAGTGGAGGCGGGGCTCATTTTTATATTCATAGAACCGCACATACTAAATGAGGCAAGGGTGTCGAGTTACATTCAAGATATTTTAAAGCAAGAAGATTTTTTTTTTTCAAGGACATTTTTTTTAAATATGTGATTTTGGTGATCAAAGATGAGTTTTATGGGATAAAATGATTGAGTACTGGGGGATTTTAACATTGCCATATTACATGCATAACAGGCTAAAACTATTTTGTTGTCATGATTTAAATACTTTCATTCAAGAAGGGTGCACTAAAGTTATCAAAAATGACAGTAAAGTCATTAAAAATGTTGCAAAAGATTATTTTTCAAATAAACTCTGTTCTTTTGATCTTTATGTTCATCAAATCCTGAACAACAATGTATGACGGTTTCCTCAAAATATGAAGCAGCACAACTGTTTTCAACACTGATAAATGTTTCTTGATCATCAAATCATCATATTATCCTGATTTTTGAATTATTAAGGATCATGTGACCCTGAAGACTGGAGTAATGATGCTGAACATTCAGCTTTGATCACAGGAATAAATTACACTTTACTGTATATTCACATGGAAAACTGTTATTTTAAATAGTAAATATAACTGGGTTTTTTTACTGTATTTTTGATCAAATAAATGCAGGTGTTCGTTCAAAAACATTAAAAAGTCTTTCTGACCCCAAACGTTTGAACGTATATATATTTTCAGTGCAGTGTAAACCTCAGGACAGAACCCTCTCACACACCCTGATCCCGTGAGCGCGCACAGTTTAGTTTGGGTCTAATGAGCGGCAGTGAGCTGGAAATGAAGGAACATTCTGGAAAAGCAGCTGAAATAACCAGGTTTAGCTGTGGATCATAACGACACCATCTGAACACAAGCATCTTCACTGATTCACTGAACATTCAAACTCTAATATTTCATGCTATTCCAGTAGATGTTTCATCGGGCTCTTAAAGCACTGCTTTTTTACTCCAAAGCCCCTCACTGTCCACAGAAATATTCAAAACAGTCCTCCCTTTATCATTTACGGGAATTAGACATGTCTGTAGACTAAAATAAATAACTAAAATAATTAGGGGTTAAAAACGACCCAAGGGCTGGGTAAATGTAGGACAGAAAACATGTTGGGTTAATTTTACCCAGGAAATTGGGTTGATTTAACTCAGCATAATGGGTTGATTTAACTCAGCATAATGGGTTGATTTAACTCAGCATAATGGGTTAATTTAACTCAGCATATTGGGTTGATTTAACAGCATAATGGGTTGATTTAACTCAGCATAATGGGTTGATTTAACTCAGCATATTGGGTTGATTTAACTCAGCATAATGGGTTGATACAGCATAATGGGTTTATTTAACTCAGCATACTGGGTTAATTTTTACCATAGAACTGTTTTTTAATTTTTTACTTCATTCATGAATTAATGTTTATGGATTAACTTAAATCCTCTTAACTTTTTTACAATAAAAATACTCCACACAACCACTGGTGTGCATAATAATTTCTTTATTTTTATTCATATTTTGTATAGTTTTAAATACACATTGCATACTTTTAAGCTCTTTTAACAAATATTAGAAGTAATAATTAAACATTTATTAAGTAATTCAAGTGTAATGGCCCAGTCTCTGTTGTCCCGTTTCCACCGTAACGTCTCTGGATCTCGTGTCCATAAACAATCAGTGTACAGTTCTGAGAACATATTTTAACTTTCTAATCATTTTTGTTCTGTATATTTTTTGAATAAAATCATAAAATCTTATGCAAGGCATCAGGCGTTTCCATTACGCAAAAATATCGACGTGACACTCATTTAGGTGACTCACATCGTGCCCCTCTATGTTGCTTTGAATAAAATTAGACGGTATACAGAATAATAATGAATTTATCAATAAAATAAAATGTACACAAACCTGTATTTTACCGAAGTTACGCACAAAATTTGACAAAGCTGCACTGTTCTCTCCTGAAGATGTCGCAAAAAGCCTGTGATAAATAATTAAAACACTGGGTTGTTACATCTGACCCAGAATCTGTGTTACACAAAAACTACCCAAACACTGTTTTTTTATGTCTGACCCAGGATCTGGGTAACACAAAAACTACCCAAACACTGGGTTGCTACATCTGACCCAGGATCTGTGTTAGACAAAAACTACCCAAACACTGGGTTATTACGTCTGGTCTGACCCAGGATCTGGGTAACACAAAACATAGCCAAACACTGGGTTATTACGTCTGGTCTGACCCAGGATCTGTGTTACACAAAAACTACCCAAACACAGTTTTTTTACGTCTGACCCAGGATCTGGGTAACACAAAAACTAGCCAAACACTGGGTTGTTACGTCTGACCCAGGATCTGAGTAACACAACTACCTAAACACTGGAAAAATAACCCAAAAAATTGACCCAAAGAGCTCAACCCAGAATTTGGGTAGAAAAAATAACCCAAGATTTTTTTTGGAGTGTAGAATTCTAGAAGTTTGGGGTTAAGTCAAATTAAGACATATCTTATTTTAAAACATTTTAAAGCAACACCAAGTAACTTTTCCTCTTCGGTCCCCCTACTGGTTGGAAGTGGAATTGTCTATTACCGCTGTCGTAAATAATGTATCCTACCGCAGCCTACTGTTGCACACTCGTTGTTTATCAGCACCGGCTGTGGAGTGAACGATGTCCACAGACACGGTAGAGTATGATGCATGATTTCATGAAAGTATGATGTATTGCGACATCAGAAACGAAGAAAAACAAAATAATGACTATTGTAACGCTTGACGTAAAGCGGTCGAATTTTGTAGTTCTTTTTGTGCTCGGGTTACTACCCGAAACCCGAAGTTACATAGTGCCAGTAAAAGCGATACAGACGCAGTCAGGCTATGGCAGACGTGTCACTTAACCTATTGTACGCCGATGTACCATCACAAGGGGCTTGGAAATATATTATGAAGGTTGAAAAGCTACATAGTGTTACTTTAAGTCATCTTGAGGCCGTCTGGTTGAGACGTGGTCTTAGAGCGTGAAATCCTCTTATATTTGTCATGTTTTCTAGCAGTTAAATTAAATACTGAATAAGTCATTTTGCTTATTCTCCATTAAATGTATCTTGATAGAGTGTTGGGAATCTCCGGCTGCTGGTTACGGATTAACTCGGCCTGTGTCGACAGGAGATCGAGAGGAGAGTCTGTAATTATAACAGGAAGAAGAACAACTCAGGTGAGAGAACAGAGAGAAACACACACGACCAGGGGCATTCCTCTGTGTGTGTGTGTGTGTGTGTGTGTGTGTGTGTGTTAATAGCAGCATGGCTCACAGCTGTGGCTCTCACTCACTGACACACACACACACACAATGAGTGTGTAGTCACCTCTTTTATAGGATTACACCCCTTCTTTCTTCTTTCCTATTATCAGTGGTAAAGTCAAAGATCAAAGAGTTTTACACACACACACACACACGCACACATGCGCGCACTCACAAGCTCTTTCAAATACACATAAGTTTTACATTTACACTGATATTTTCAGCAGATGCTTTTACCAAAAGTGATTTAAATGAAAAACACAAGTGATTTATGTACTATATATGTAAAAGTATAAAAAATAAAAGATGAAAAAAATCTATATAAGTGATTAGATCGCCGGATGCTGGAGTTTTCAGCATGTTCGACATAAGCTAGAGGAGAAGTGACTCTGCGAATGTGATTATAAAAGGCCAAACGGCGTCTCCCTGAAACATCTGACCCTGTTCTCCTCGTCCGAGTCTCTGCTGTTTCTCCCGGTGGACGTGATCCAGGATTCTGGGAGAACGGCACAGCTGGCAGAAAAATGCAGCTTTCTTTAGTCACACATGCCAGAGCAGCGTTTCCCAGCCGCAGATGGCATCACACACACACACACACACACACACACACACACACACACACACGTCTGGTTCGCTATCTTTGTGGGGACTCTCCATAGGCGTAATGGTTTTTATACTGTACAAACTATATATTCTGTCCCCTTACACACACACACACACACACACACACACACACTGCCCCTGTCCCTAAACCTACCCATCACAGGAGACATTCTGCATTTTTACATTTTCAAAAAACATTACTTAGTGTGATTTATACGCTGTTCTCCTCATGGGGACCGCTGACTGGTCCCCACAATGTAATATAAACACGAGCACACATACACACACACACACACACACACACACACACACACCCTCACTGAATGTCCATCTGCAGGGTGTGTTTGGGTCAGACCTCCACCCCCTCAGAGCTGCTCTGGCACCCCAGGGAGGAAGCTCTGTCCTGGGCACGATTTTAGCTCAAATACCCTGGAGGAATTTGCTCTCAGAAAAGTTTAAAGTTACATATTGGGCCAAATATCCAAGCCCTCGGTCCTGGGCACAGCCTGAATAATTTGTACACGTTTACTGTATTATATATACATTAGTATATACATTAAAAGACGGTAAATGGTAATAATAAAAATCCTACTATATAAATTGGTTAATTGATGAAAGTTTTCTCAATGAAATAACAGTTTCTTCATTGCTTTTTTCTTATCAGTTAATTCTGCTTCAGTAAAAGTTTGAGCAAATGCGTCTGCCCGCTTTTTACCACAAATGTCACAGATTGTTTTCACAGATATACATGTTTATATTATTTTTGAAAGCTGGAATCTATGGTTTATTGTATCATTTTGTATGATCTGTGTGTTGCACGTCTTTGAGAATAATCTTGCCCTTTCTGACTTTCTGAACGTGATTAAAGGTTCTCTGTGTGTGTGTGTGTGGTGTGTGTGTGTGTGTGTGTGTGTGTGTGTGTGTGTGTGTGTGTGAGATGTTCATGTTGGCGGGTTGTGTGTCGTGGTTGTGTTTGGATTCTCCAGCTCTACAGTAATGAGGGCATCATCAACAGCCTTACAGAGGGTCAGAAACACCTGCACTATCAGACACACTCATCTAAACACACACACACACACATCTGAACACACACACTGCGCCTGCATGAACGCGTTAAACATCACACTGTGACTCAGAGCTTTTATAACGGCTGATGGAGGAGATACAGAGACACACACAGAGAGAGAGAGAGAGAGAGAGTGTGTGTGTGTGTGTGTGTGTGTGCATGTGTGTGTGTGTGTGTGTGTGACCTACATCAGTTATCGGTAAAGCATATATGATCACTGAAGCACAACTTCCACCCCCATCAGAGACACCCACATGACAGACAGGTGTGTGTGTGTGTGTGTGTTTCCTGCAGGGTGGCCCAGAATATTTCAAAACTCAGAAAATATTTTATATAAATATAAAAAAAATATTTTAACAGTTATTGTTAAATTCAGTCTTGACTGTCAATCCATCCATCTTTTTACTAGAATCTCGGTAAGATAATGGTGCAGTGCTACACTAATATGAGTTAAAATACACAGAACTAGTGTGTGTGTGTGTGTGTGTGTGTGTGTGTGTGTGTGTGTGTGTGTGTGTGTGTGTGTGTGTGTGTGTGTGTGTGTGTTTCGTGCAGCTGCTGTCCAGATGAATTAAAAAATTTCCTCTGTGCAGGTTCATCTCTCTCTCTCTCACACAGACAGAGGCACACACACACACACACACACACACACACACACACACTCTTGCGCGGGTGCGCTTCTGTTCTTCATCATAATCATGTTGGAGAGGATTGTGGGATATAAAAGAACAGAAAGGCAAATATGTGAGCGGATTCTGCATGTGTGTGTCAGCAGATGTTCCTGAAGCTTCTGTACATCTATATTCCTCTGATTATGATGACGAGCCTCTAGATGGCGCCGAGAACAACTGACTAACAAACAACAGACAATATCAACTAACATCACAGAACACACACTCTCATTCATCAGCATTTATCCATGGTGATCGTCTCAGAGTCGGTCCATCTTTAGCTTCAGTTTCTTTCATGCCTTCTTCAAAGAACAATCATTCCTCATCCCCTCTTTATGATTATTAAACACAAACATATGCAGCGCATATTTCACGTCACTCAGAAGCCTTTCATGCATCACACACACACACACACGCACACACACACACACACACACACACACACTCTCTCTCTCTCTCTCTCTCTCTCTCTCACACACACAGACACACACACACACACACTCTCTCTCTCTCTCTCTCTCTCTCTCTCTCTCTCTCTCTCTCTCTCTCTCTCTCTCTCTCTCTCACACACACACATACACACACACACCTGATGCTTTACTGCCATCTCATGGCTCACAGTGGAATTGCATTCTATTAATATTATGATTTTTATGTCTCAAAAACATAATATACAATTTGCAATATTTCAGACAGTGTCAGAACTTCTTCTCACACCGTGAATGAATCAGCTTGAACATGTTAAACTCTGCGAATCATAAACGGGTGATTTTGCCCCGTGACAAGAAAACAATTTTACAACCAGACAGATTTACATGTTACACACATTTTCGTTTAGAAGCTTTTCTCCTCCGCAGAACACACGCAGTCGGCCTCAGCTGTCACAGTCACATGATGGGAACCATAAAACACACACTGCAAACAAACACTTTCTTAAGGGCTCTTTTTTGTCTTGTTTTCCAGTTAAAAATATTTCAAAATCCTTGATCGAGATGATTAGCTTGAGAAGTAACACCGCATGAGATATTACGATCATTAGATATTCAGTGAATGTGTTTTTAATACGAGTGTGTTGTTGAATACGTGACAAAGCATGATCATGATAAAAACACATTCACTGAAAACTAGTCTTATGCAGAGCTGCTAATAAACTACATTTGATCTTAATTCAAGGGTTGAGACATTGTAACTGGAAAACAAGTAAAAAAAAAAAAAACGCGAAATAATAAATACGTTTTTTTTTTTTTTTTTGCAGTGCAATTAAACACTTTTGCCCAAATCTACAGCGGATTAATTTACACCAGAAATGAGAAATTTCCAGGTTGAGAAGAGAGACTTTTAGGCTACACTATTACACTGAAATATTCACAGACCAAAATATCACAGAATTTCACCGATATTTTCAAATAATATCACCTGATCATCAAGACTTTGATAAGCAGTTATTTATTTCTACAATCACTGCGGCTTCATTTATAGAATGCACATTTTATCGGATTTGAGTTTGATCATAATTTCCACGTACAAACGAGGAAAAACTGGCATGAATGAAAGGCAGAAACTCAGGCCAGTGGAACAGCATTCATAACAACATTTCCAGTAATTAAAATAATCCAACATTGATTACACAAAACTGTTACGAGAAACAGAGAATCACAATATGTATTAATAACTTTAAAGGTGCCCTAGAATGGTTTTTATTTTTATTGTATAATGTTTTCTGGGTTGCCCTTATAATGTTAGTATGTTTTTTTAGATCAAAAATAGTCATAATTTAGAAATAAAAGGCATTTTTCCTAGCCTGATTTTAGCCTCTGATGTGAACGCTCTGTTTGAAGGGGCGTGTCTGTGTGTAACCGGCCTCTGCTGTGATTGGCTGACATGCTTGCATATGAAATAGCTACGTATTACATGTGAAACTCTCTCGAATACTTTTACTACAGATATTATACGTTTTTACTATTACAGCTATTGAGATTAACGAATCGTGAGATGTTTTTAAAGTATTTAGATCTATTCCCATCACATAAAATGTTGCCGTGATGAGCATTGAGCAAACAGACGACAGTGTGTTGTTCGCGAGAATAAAGATCTTATCATTGCAACGCAGTTTCTGCACTCTCTCTAATGCTTTCACCAATGCAAACACGATGATGTAAATACAGTAAGAGCTTCATTGTGCAGTGTAACGTGCGTCATTGAATTCATAACGAGTTTGGCAAGTGTCTAGATAAACTCGCGCTGTGGAAAGATTGTTCTTTTTTATCGCTTTCTGTATATAATTTATTCACAATTTAAATACGTTTTTTTTCATCCTACTAAAAGAAACGATGTGAAATTGATATTTTAGTCACTGGCTTGACTTACTGATGCATAAACAGTATTGAACGATTTTGAGAGAAAGATTACCTGTCTGAACTTGAACAATTACACATCAGAAAGTGTTGCTTGGCTCGATGGATCGAGGCCAGCTCTGTATTGGCCCAAGTTGAGGAAACAGTCTCGTCGGTGAAATGTTTGGAAATTTCCAGAGAAAATAAAATTAACCCATTGTTTCTTCAGAGGCTCGGATGAGGGAACTAAATACCTTTGTGTTCATTTGTACATCCAATCACTGATCGACTGCCGTGCTTCGGCTGCAGTTCCGCCTGTCATTGAACATGGGCTGGATTATGCAGATTTATGGAGTCGTACATATTAATGATCCGACTGTTGCGTCACAGTCGGTGTTATGTGGAGATTCGCCTGTTTTTCAGGGGTGTTTTCAAAAACGAGATTTAAGTAAGAAGGAGAAAACAATGGTGTTTGAGACTCACTGTATGTCATGTCCATGTACTGAACTCTTGTTATTTAACTATGACAAAATAAATTCAATTTCACATTCTAGGGCACCTTTAATATTATTTGAAAACGATCAACATTTAAACTGCATTGTGATAATTAAATCACTTAAATATTAATTATATATAGCCTATATATATATATATATATATATATATATATATATATATATATATATATAGTGGTTACCATGTAGATGATAAATGTTGCATATATTTGGTACCGTAAAATCCCCCTAAAATGCAAGGTATTAAAAATATAGGCACTCTATCAACTATCAGGATAAATTTACAAAATATAAACTTCTGTGTGGAACAACATGATCATATCTGAGCATCTGTTACTGAAAATAAATCGTTAAAAATAATTTTTTAATTTATCATTCAGTCAAGATACTGAAAAATCAATAAATTAATATGAGATTAAACTAATGCTTCCATAGTCTTTGTCATTATGTTTAATAGTTTATTATTTGGTTAGTTATAAACTAACTTTTTTACTAAACTATGCAATTTTTGAGATGTCATCATTGTTTCCATTAAAGTGATTCAATAATTGTTAATTATGCACTCATAAAAAAAGTATACTAATTCTTATTCTTCACATTTCTGATATTAAAGTGTCTGAACCTAAACACGACCTGTTTGTTTAGAGAACATAATTGTTCTGTTTGCTTATGAGTGCATTTTTTAAAATGTATTATTTGGTGCTTAATGGCCTTTTTCATATTTTATTCCCAACATCATGTGTTTAATTATCGAGGCACTAGAAGGCGCTGTTGGCCAACACATGAAACATCATAGGCTGTCTATTATTGAGGGCATTTCAATCTTTTAAATTCCACAGACCCCAAATATGATCATCCTCACATGAGGAGAATATACAGTCCCCCTGTAGTCAATAATTCTATCCCTTAAAACTCATCTTTAATCACCAAAATTAGCCTACATATTTAAATGTTTTTTTTCTTCATACTTTAAAATATCTTAAATGTAACTCGACGCCCTTGCCTCATTTAGTATGGGCGGCTCTGTGAATATGCAAATGAGCCCCGCCTCCACTCACTCACTCCCTCACTCAGAGATCCACTGGTTGACGATCACACGTTGGTTTTTTGTTTTTTGTTTGTTTGTTTTTTACCTGGATTTTCACCACAGGGGGACTTTAAAAGATAATACACCCAAGCTATACAATAAAAATGAACACAAATTTCATTATGTATTTATTCTGCTCACTGTAATAGGCTACTGTTAAATCCTGTTATGTATTTATTTAATTTTAATCAACAACATCTAAACCGCTGTTAATTCTCACCTTTGAGACTGAAATGAAGTCAAACTTAGTAATAAGTTGTTTAATCAGATCTTGAGAGATTTAATGCATTCTTTTACCTTCGGTAGATTTTTTCTGTTCTTGTTTTTCCTCTTTCCTTCACTGACTCTTGTACAACGATCTACTAAATATGAATGAAAACTTAAACATACCATACATTCTGAAAAATCATGGGTTATTTTTTCTACCCAAATCCTGGGTTGAGCCTTTTGGGTCCTTTTTGGGGGGGTTATTTATCAGTATTTGGGAAGTTTTTGTGTTATACCCAGCTCCTGGATCAAACGTAACAACCCAGGGGTTGAGTTATTGTTAGTTATTTATTGCGGTGGAAACAGAGACTGGAGTCCATTACACCTGAATTACTTTAATTTTTACCCCTAATATTTGTTAAAAGAGCTTAAATGTATGCAATATGTATATAAAACTATAAAAAAATATACTATATTGTAAAATATGATTGAATATGCCAGTGGTTCTATTGAGTATTTAAAAAATTTTTTTGAGGATTTAAGATAATCCGTAGACATTAATTAATGTATTAAGTGAAAAATAAAAAGCTAGTATTATAGTCAAAATAAATCAACTATGCTGGTTTAAATCAACCCATTGTGCTGGGTTAAATGATCAACCCAATGTGCTGGGTAAAATTAACCCAACATGTGTATTGTCCTACATTTACCCAGACCTTGGGTTGAAAACAACCCATATTGGGTTGTTTTTAACCCAGTGTTTTTTAGCGTGTAAGAGAGCTGTCTAATTCAATTCTTACTGTAGTAAAAATGTGATTGTGGCGAGTAACGCCGGAACAGTTTCGGCTTGCCGTGTCGTGATGTCATGAACGGGATCTGGATTCCTGTGGCTTCTGCTAATCTGAGACGTGACTGAAAACGATCTGAGAGGAATGTGTTGTTGAGGAGAGGGAGCACAGATTTCTGTCCCTAAACGCTGATAATATCATGAATGTGTCCATGCTCTTCTTCTGCCCGGATGACTGGAACACTTTCACACTGTGGGATCAGATCCAGATCGCCCGATCAAACCTCAGACTTCTGCGGGACCAACAAATCCTCCTGAAAAGAAAACATGTAATTCATCAAATCCTCAGTCCTGTTAGAATCACACGTTCACTGTTGCTCGTTTTAAAAATGCTACTGTACAATATATTCGCAAAAAATTTATTTATAGATGTAGCCTACATTTACTGTAAAATACTGTAATTGTCATCTAATTTAATGTAACAGTAAATAGTATTTTGTAAATAAAAAGGCTTTGTTGTCATTTACTCGCCCTCATGTTGATCAAACCTGCACGAGTTTCTTTCTTCTGTTTCACAAAAGAAGAATGTCAGTAACTAAACAGTTGGACCCCATTGACTTCCATAGTATTTTTGTTCCTAATATAGAAGTCAATGGGGTCCAACAACTGTCTGAGGGCGAATGCACTATTTCTTTAACATGATAGATTTCGTCTTTATTTTGTTATATTTTCTGTGTTTAATGCATTATTTACCCAAACTGCTGCCCCATAATGCACTATAAAAAAAAAAACATTTTTGCAGTATGTTTTACAAGAAAATACTATTTCAGTTTTTACAGTCGCTAGGACACATTTCTCAATACTTAGACCACATCCACAATGGGTTCGGACACCCGAATGCATGATCCCTCAAATATTGCCCTATTAACAGTTTTTTGGCTTTTACTATGAATATGTTAGCCTTACTGTTGTCTACGATATTTGTCTTTCAGATGTAGTGAAGTTTTCCAGAAAAAAATATACTCAAAAAGTACAGCTATTCAAAAAGTGTACTTACAGTTTTTTACAGTCGCTAGGACACATTTCTCAATACTTAGGTCACTTTTTCAAAACTCTTCACACAGTGAGCACAACAGAAGTATATGTGGGCTAAACTGTGGATCATTTATCAGTGCTTTGGCACAAAATGCATTCAATGACTACATCTTTCAAATGACATTAATTATTTTCTCACTTCGACACAACAACCGCCAAAACTCTGTGTACCGACAGGACAATTTGCACACGCTTACATACTGATCTCAGAACTGTTAAACTTAAGTTCAAAACAATAACATAATACAAAACTGAATAAGACAGCATTTTGCCACATTTCTACAGTAATATTGTAATGAAATATATTTAGAATCTAAAAATTAAATGGTATAAAAACAATTGGACCAACCACAGCTGATTCCTATTGTCTCTGTATCGGTGGATGGTGTGTATAAAATTTGTTGTACTTTGGAATTACTCCAAAAACATAAAATATAATAACTGCATGATGTCTGATTCATTCTAGTAACATATATTGCAGTGAATTCTAAA
>JAULUF010000075.1:1175000-1210000 GCA_031834385.1 Semotilus atromaculatus | reverse complement strand
CTCTTTTTAAAGAAGAAAAAACTATTGTATGTATAGAAAATCAAAGCCGTTTGTCCAACCAAGTTGTGTTCCAACAAAATGTAAAGTTTTAAACCGTAAAGTGCGGTTTCCATGGCTTACAAATGATAGCTAATTTCTGATGATTTCTAAAATATGTGATGGGGAAAAATGGCAATAAAAAAGCCACTGTAATTAATTTTCCCTTGTTTTTTTTGTTTAGAAAATAATATAAATAAAAATGTATAGGCTAAATAATAAATTTGTATGAAAATATTTTAACTTTGTAACTTTATGTACTTTATTGTAAATGTATTGGTAACACTTTACAATAAGGTTCATTAGTTAGCATTATACATTAGTTAGCGTGAACTAATATACTGCACGTTTACAGCATTTATTAATCTTTGTTAATGTTAATTTCAACATTTACTAATACTTTATTACAATCTTGTTAACATTAGTTAATGCACTGTGAACTAACATGAATAAACAATGAACAGCTTTTAATATTTTTTATGAACTAACGTTAACAAAGATGAACAAATAGGCTACAGTTACAAAAGTATTGCTCAGGTTAGTTCATGTTAGTTAATACATTAATATTAACGCATGAACCTTATTGTAAAGTTTTACAAATTTATTATAGCCTACTTGTTTATAAATATATTTGTAAATAAATATGTTTGTGTTGACGTCCGCCTGCGTATGTTTAACAGGACTACATCTCCCATCATCCTTTGCGCATGCGTCATGACCAATGGGCGGAGTCTCGCGTTCGCGAGTGTCGGTTTGCGGGAGGAGCTCAACAGAACAAACCGACACACAACCCGAGTGGAAAATGTGAACGGAAGACTCGGGATTGGAAATAACGACAGAAAACCGGTATAAGAGTGTTCATATGTGGATGAGATATGATATCGGAGAGCACATACGCGCTAAAGGTGAGATATTTATTAGAAATTTATCCGAAGTTCCACTCAAGAGTCACCGCGTCTACACTGAACGCGAGTGACGCGACGCGACAAACTAGAACGCTCCCTTCATGAACAACGCGTCGCTCGCGTTTAGACAACGGACAGTTTCAGTCAGAATAGCCGTTAAAATAACCGACACTATGCAAACGAATGTTTTTAAATAAGAAAATCAATGTCTAATGGACGGAGACTGGGACCCGTGTAATGTGTGTGTGTGTGTGTGTGCAGAGTCTTTGTCACCCGGGACGGGCGGAGCTCGGGTTTGGTTTATGTGACCCGTTACTGTAGATAGTGGGTTTCTGTCCTGTTCTGAACGGGTTTGTTTTGATGGGCGTTTGAAGAATCGCAGCGCTCAGATTCGGTTTGGCTCTGACAGCCATTTACTATGGTGACCAAAGTTTCCGTTAAAAACAATAGCGACTAACTTACAGTATAATTATTCAACCACAGTAAAACCCCATGTGATTTACAGAGATTGGATGGTTACTTTAAAATGTATTCCGTATTATTGGAAATTACTTCATAAAAAAGTATTTAGTAACGTAATCTAAACACCACAATATGAAAGTAATGTAATCCGATTACTTTTGGATTCCTTGAAGGTCACGTGTGTAAATAAAGAATAGCTACTGTCTTCAAAATGAAGGCGAAGAAATTTGACTCCTCTTTTAGGGAGATCCCATATTATTTATTTTAGCGTGGTGATTTAACGTTAGGTTTTATTATTTGGTGACAGTCTTGATTTGTTTTCTATTAGAAGACACTGGCTGTGTGTCAAACCTAGTCAGCATTTTTTGGGCCATCATATGTTATGATATATGACATCAAATGTACTAGCTATTTTCCAAGTCATCCTTGATATTCCTAAAAATTCTGCTGATTCACGAGTTTGATCCTTCACTGAGTGCTTGTGTTTGAGTTGGCTCAATATTTGCATATGTTTCAGTGGTTCGTTGCTGTTTTGAATGTTGGCCAGAAAGCTTGAGGCTTGTGAATGTGATGCTGTCTAGTTAGGAAGGATCCTACGATGCTTCTCTGAGTCTTTGCATTGGTGTTTTTGCCACAAACCTTTACCTAGCTTTCTTCCTAATCTAGTTGTCTAATAAACCTGACGTTGTATATTACGAATATTGTTGCTCTGTTCACTCTTTTGTGTCGCTTTGGATAAAAGTGTGCTAAATCATAGGTATAAAGTCAGCATGGCTCAGTGGTTGCTGGAAAAACTTCCATGGATTTTATCCATGATATATTGGTTGATAAAAAGTGAAGTATGATTGTGGACTGGAGAAAGTTATTACATATTTTTTCATTAAAGTCCCCCTGTGGTGAAAATCAAGCTGTGGTGTTTTTAATATGCTTTAAGACAAACCATGTGTAAGTTCATAAGTCGACAGCATTGCTGAGTATTTCCTCCTTAAAACTGCAGTGAACCAAAGACAGTCTCAAAAACACGGTGTGAAATCGCTGGTGTTTCTGACGTCACAAACGACCTTGTAACCAATCAGATCAACGTGTGATCGTCAACCAGTGGATCTCTGAGGGAGTGAGTGAGTGGAGGCGGGGCTCATTTGCATACTCATAGAACCGCACATACTAAATGAGGCAAGGGTGTCGAGTTACATTCAAGATATTTTAAGGCATGAAGAAAAAAACATTTAAATATGTAATTTTGGTGATTAAAGATGAGTTTTAAGGGATAAAATGATTGACTACAGGGGGACTTTGTTTATGTACATTAATACATTCGGCTGATGCTTTATCCAAAGCGACTTACATTGCATTCAACATTTTATAAGTTCATGCATTCTCTTGGGAATGAAACCCATGGCGTAGCTAGCACAGTGTTTGAACCGATTGTTCACTAAAAAACGTGTTAAGAAAGTAAACCGATTACACATTGGCTGTAATTGTGACTGTTTGTTTCAGGGTGTTTCATCAGCACTATGATGAACTGTCCTGGACAGATTTGATGGAGACTTCACTCTATTGGGTCTGAACCGCCCGCAACACTCAACGCCGTCGTCTTCACGGTCCAGTTCTGCATTCGTCCCGGGGAGGAACGGCACTCAAGCGCATCATCATGATGACGGACGGGTGTCTACGCAGACGCCCTCGCAGGGTTTGAGATCATGCCCAGAACAATCTGAACGATCAGTCCATCTCGACCCGCCGGACTCGGATCATGGCCCAGACCAGCCTGTTGCAGGGCAAGCGCTTCTACTGCCGCGAGTGGGTCTTCCACAAGATCCAGCACTGCCTTCAGGAGAAAACCCACAACCTCAGCGCCCCGGGGTCCTCAGAACCGCTGGAGCCCGTCAGTGGGCCGGGGAAGAGCGGGTCGTGGGGGGTTCTGCTGGTCGGCGGACCCGGCAGCGGGAAGACGGCTCTGTGTACGGAGTTACTGTGGCCCGGTTCTGTTCACCGCGGGCTTCACCAGCACTGTCTGGGCTTCCACTTCTGCCGGCCCGAGGACGCGGACACGCTGTGTGTGAGCGGCTTCGTTCGTGGACTGGTGGCGCAGATACGCCGGTCCGGACTCGTCCCGGATTACGAGGAAAAAGTGAGGGAACCGGCGGTCCAGAGCGCATTGCAACCGGGAGAATGTGAGAGGAACCCATCCGAGACGTTCAAGAGGTGAGGAACACGGCTTTTGTCTTGCTTAGTCTGGGACATTTAATTTAATATCCAATTTTTACGTCGTTAAACATTTAGCCTACCATTTTTGACAGTATTGTTATGATGATACAGCGTGGATAACGTGCACACTTGTGTTACTATTCAAAAACTTTATTGTTCATCAGACGAAACAAAAGCAATTAATTTTCACATGCGTGTAAGCCAAGGCGGCGAGAAAGGCTAGATTGCATATCATTTAAAAAAGCAATATTCGAATAGTAACTTCAGCATTCGAATAGGATTGATTTTTTTAATATTAGAATTTCGGAATTCGTTCCAACAGCCCCAACATAAATTAACTAAATTAATAACTTTTTACAACAAAAATGACCCACCACTGAACTTACTTAAGCTGGACTGTGACGCCATTTTCTTCTGCAAACAAACTTATTTTCCTGTTATCTCTGTAAAGTTTCTGTATTGTAAAAAGGTCTATATAAATAAAGGTGATGACTTAATCTGTCAGATCACGTTTGTTTATATAGTGCTTTATACAATACAGATACACACAGATAACAGTGTTACGACTTCACCTTAAGTGTAAAGCTGTCGATATTGTCAATAGTAGTTCTCATCAGATTAGTGGTGGAACAGATCTCACAATAACGGTTTGGATTACTTTATTAAATACAGATACACTGAGATATAAAGGAAAATAACGACTTTTGAAGTATGAAGCAGTAGGGTTGTGTATCGATTGAATCTTATCGATTTCGATTCCAATAAGGTCAAATAAAAATAAACGTAGATGTCATTCACATTTAGTCTTATTGCTAAACATTTAATTGCAGCTGAATATCATGAACAAAAATCAACAAGCTAAAGAACACTTACACAAGGAGCCTGTGGTTTAAACACAACTAGCCTAACTAATATACATATCAAGCATTAATAAAGACAAGTAAACACTCAGTAATTAAAAAAGAACTAATAAAAAGTTAGCAATCACAACATATAGGTACAAATTAACAAAGATACGATTGAAATAAACAATGTTTTAAGATTTTCATATACAGTGTGTGTGTGTGTGTTTGAGAGAGTGTGTGTGAGTGTGAGTGAGAGTGTGTGTGTGTGTGTGTGTGTGGTCACGTGTGTTGATGTGACCGAGTGAAGGTCTCAGCTGAACTCTACAGATATATGATACAGATATATGATATATGACTGAACGCGCTGCTGTGTTTGTCTTTAACAGCTCACGTTGAGTCTGATTCATGAGTCAGCGTTTGATTTATTCAGTATCAGTTCATTCTGATCATTAAAACGGTGAGAATGTTTCTGAAAGAGTCTCTTCTGCTCACCAAGGCTGCATTTATTTGATCAAAAATACAGTAAAAATTGAAGTGAAATATTTTTAAAATTTAAAATGTTTTCTATGTGAATATACAGTAAAGTGTAATTTATTCCTGTGACCAAAGCTGAATGTTCATCATCATTACTCCAGTCTTCAGTGTCACATGATCCTTCAGAAATCAGGATATGATGATCTGATGCTCAAGAAACATTTATGATTATTATCAGTGTTGGAAACGGTGATACATTTAATTGTTTCAGGATTTATTTGAAATAGAAACTTTTGTAACATCTTTACTGTCACTTTTGATAAATTTAATGCATTGTAGCTGAATAAAAGTATTAATTTATGACTCCAAATGTTTGAATGGTAGTGTATGCAATGTAGAGATTATTATGTTATTATGTATAATAATCTCTCTTATTATAATGATGATGTTGTAAATGTAATTACTAGGAGTGTAACGATACACAAATCTGACGGTTCGGTTTTGACGTCTCGGTTCGGTGGGCGGGGTTTAGAAAGCCAAAATTGCTTCTTTTTTTTTTTTTTTTAAACAGTAGTTTAATGAAAAAATTGTCTTTGTCTTTAAATTAATTAAATTACAATTAAACGTTTTGCAAGGATTAACAAAAATCTGCAAATGCTGTAAGCCCGCACATTACCATAACATTAAAGGTTAACAACAGAGCCTAGACTTTTAGCCTAAATTCAGATGCTATTTATTTTTTGGATATAATAATCAACACCCAACACATTCAGGGTTGCCAACTCTCACACATTCAGCCTCAATCTCACGCTCTCACGCTCCACAAAGAAATCTCACGCTAAATGAGACATTCTTCTGTGCTGTATTTTTATTTTCCTCATGTGCGCTAATTTCCGAATTACTAAACAAGTTCAGGCTCTTAACTACAGATTGGACCACTGCTGTGTCTAATGCCTTTCTCTGATTGTCGATTCGCTGGAAACATTTGTCGTCGTTACGTCAGTGATGTCCGTGACCCTTTTCACACGCGCTCACGGCACACATGTTTCTCAAGCAGAGACAAATCGCGAGTCAAAGAGGACACTGACACCGACAGACAAGACAGAGAAAGTTATTGGCTACTTTTGATATGGAACAAATTCTCTGCTCTCATATTCTGTCAATATTTTTACCAGATTCACACAATACCGCTGTAGCGCTTCAGCTCAAACGGCACGTGAGACAGGACAACATTTTTTTTTTTCATCTGATTCATCATCAACCGAAGCGCGGTTTTTCGGTTTGGTTCGAATATCGTTACACCCCTAGTAATTACTGAAAAAATAAACGATAAAACTGTTGCACTCACGTTCTTTTTAAGTTTGATGTTGGGTTTGGGACGTTTAGAGACTAGACACACACTCGATTCTCCACGCTTGACGTGTCCACAACTGATTTCACCTCAAAGGCTGAAGAAATATAAATATGAAAGCTGTTTTTAGAATATGACCATTTTTGCACTGGCATTGCTTTCATGACTTAAAGCGCTTTAGAACATGTGTAACGAAAGTGTGATAGTGTGTGTGTGTGTGTTGTTGTGCAGTCTCAGCCGTTTCATCAGCTTGATTCTGGTGTTTTTTTTTGTAAAATGCATTTAGTAATAATAATATGTTTATTTTTTATAGCGCCTTTCAAGAACCCAAGGTCATTTCATTTGTGAAATGCTGCAACACACACTCACACACAGAGACACACACTCACACGCTGCAACACACACACACACACACTCTCTCTCTCTCACACACTCTCAAATACTCACACACACACACACTCTCTCTCTCTCTCTCTCTCTCTCTCTCTCTCACACGCACACACACTCTCAAACACTCACACACACACACTCTCTCTCTCACACGCACACACACTCTCAAACACTCACACACACACACTCACTCTCTCTCTCTCTCTCTCTCTCTCACACACACACACACAGGCTCAGTGTTGGATCAGATGGGTCAGTTTGGACCGAACGCTGTTCTGGAACCTGAGTCGGCTGGTTTACTCCTGGACAGTGTGTGTGTATGTTTGTCTGTTTGTGTGTGTGTGTTTGTTTGTGTTTATATGTGTGTGTGTGTATGGAGGGCTTGAGCTGATGCAGGATGATCGTGCGGATCTCTGTCTCTGAGAGATGATTCAGCAGTTTTACTCGATGCTTCAGACAACATTTACACAGCGACACACACACTCTTTTCCTCTGAACAGGTGCTGATGTCAGTGCTTGGTTTGTGACTTTGTGAACAATCATGTCATTGATTATGATACCTGTTTGCTAGTTTATATTTGATTAATCAGTGTCTTTTTATGCCGGCATTGGTTTATGATCACATTTCTTTGTGTTTTGGATATGCACACATTTGCGCATTTCTGTAGACTGTATTAGTTGATGTCAAGTCAGTTTTATTTGCGTAGTGCATTTCACAATACAGATCATTTCAAAGCAGCTTAACAGAAAATCATGATGTAGATGTTTATATCTTAATATCTTATGCCTTATAGTCACATTTAACAGATTACAGTTGTGCAATAATAATGTAGGCGTTACATTTTGCAACTAAATAAACAATCTGCTATATTATATGACTTCACGTGAGTGTCCTGACATACAACGTAAACTGATAAATACTATATGTGCATGTAAAGTTCAATATGCTTATAGTAGCTGTAGGTTTTAGTTATTATCTTGTATTGTATTCATATTGAGGATTATGAAACCTGTGAGGTTTTGTTTATAACAATTTGGTATAATGACAAGCCTAATTACTATTTGGTGATGATGTGTGTCACTGATGCAACGACACCTGACAATCTGCTTGTATTTCTCTGCTGTAGTGCATTCTGGGAGATTTCAGGCCATGCACCCACACACACACTCATGCACAAACACACTCTGTTAGTGTGTGTGACGTGGGCTGAGATCAGCCGCGTTATTCAGACTCGTCTCGTCTCAAGCGTTCGGTCAGATATTAGAATAATGAAGCTGTGATGATGATTATGGGGACTGATTTTAATGCTGGTTTAGAGACGGATGAGATCAGACACGCGTTTAAAACAACAACTCGAGTCCATTTAACTGGACTTTGTGTGCTATAACGACAGCAATGGACTAGAATTGAGTGGACAGACTGATGCAAGAGAGTAAATTATATTTTGAAACGGTCTCAAACTGCACAAATCATCCCGTTTATGATTAAATCCGATGTATTTAAATCCTTTTAAAATGCTTATTGTGTGTTTCAACAAACCGCTGTGAGAGTGTGCTTGTTATAAAGAGACGCTGTGTAATCGTGCATGCTTTGATGTTTCCCAAAAGCAACTTTGGTCGCAAGTTCCATTGATCTTTGTTGGTAACGACAGAAGTTGCTTTTGGGAAACACACTCCTGTTTGATTATTCAGAGAACAATGTTATGCACACACACACTCACTACTTATCTAGAGGCTTATGATTTCAGCGAGGCAGAAAACACAGACAATACAATCAAAATGATGGATTGAACTGAATAAATGTCACAGAATCAGGCAGATTTTGAATAAATCAAACGTAGGGCTGTACGGTTAATCAAATGCTGATATTTCTGTGAATATTAAAGTGCAGAAAGTCTCTGTTGTGAATGAGCGGCACGGTTCTCGTCTGTCACTTTTCAGCATTTCATCTGAGAAAACTATCGGCAGAGACACACACACGCACACACACACACACACACACACACACACACACACACACACACACACACACACACAATCAAAGATCTCACTGCAACCCGCCCAAATAAAAGTTTGGTTTAACTTGAAGAAATCATGACAGAAATTACATATTACTATAGTAAAGCAGAAGTAATAAAGTAATATTTTTTTTTTAAATCAACTACACAATTTTATCATCCATGTTTTAATTTAAACTGTAAACTTTTGTAGTGCAGCTCAAAAAAATGTATTGTTAAATTTAACAGTATTTTAAAAGATTATGTAAATTGTTAGTTTTGTTTTCGATAATAATTTTGTATTAAATCGTTAAAAACAGAATTTTGAAACATTAAAGCAGACTTTCTGAATTAATAACATTTCATAGGGTCCTATTATTGTTAAAATTGAAACGTAAAGTGCTTAATAATTTAATAAAGTTTAATGAATTCAATTGATTCAAAAACTAAATTCTATGTTTTCAGTTTTAATTGATCTGGATTCTGTTTTAATGGTTCAATAAAAATGTAAAAAAATAAAAATAGATACGATATAGATACAGTAGATAGGTTCGAAATATTTACGAATGCTCGTTTTAAGCGGGAATGCAACACCGATTTGACCAATTGCACTAGATGCAAATAATAATATCTAATTATTCTTTTCTTTTTTTTTTTGGACCAAATGTGACCAAAACGGTTATAAAATGCAGTCATTATAAAAGGTTTCTAGTGTCAATGTATTGCTTGTTTTTTTCTGTTTACATTTCTCGTGATCGAAGAGGGAGACCCTTCGAATCCCTCTGACAAATGACTTGCTGAGACTTTTAAACTCCTTTGTAAATGTCCATGTTTTGTTTTTAAAAATGGTACTTAAAAACATGAAATGTTCCAGAGAATATTTTGATGATTGCATGTTCCCCTGTGTGTGTAAGGTGTGTGTTGCTGCCGCTGCTGAGCTGCAGGGCTCCTGCTCAGGCTCTGCTGGTGCTGGTGGACTCGGTGGACGAGGGCTGTTTGACCCGAGACCGCGAGCAGAAGACCTCGGACAACATCGCTGATCTCCTGGCCGCTCACCACGAGCTCTTCCCTCCGTGGCTCCTGCTGATCTGCTCCGCACGCCGGCAGAACAAGCACATCACCAAACTCTTCACAGGTGAACGCGCGCTCACCACGCTCCTGTCCAGCTAATGGGGCTGTCACTTTTGTGAAAAAATTCTGTTAGATTTTTGAGACATAAGTGTTCATTGAATCGAATGTAAAATCGATTTTCCATGTCTAAAGACGCCAAATACAGGCAAATCCACGGACAACTAACAGGCGTTAGGACGAGCGTAACGAGGGCGCTTGAGACGCACAAGTCAGCAATATTCAATATTTCTGATGATTTATTGGCGTGAAGTTTCGTGCGCAATGACAAACATGAGTGCAACGTTCAGGGATTGAAATTAACATCCGCCAAATGAGGGTAAAAATTACCTTTGGCGGGAAAGTTTGGCATGTTTCTATGTTTACTCACTTTGCTGGGGAAGTTCGTGTGGCCAAAGCTGCGCAGATTTAGCGCAAATACGCAACTCGTGAGTATCATGATATATTAAATACAGCGTATTGAGCAGAATCTGCGCATTTCTGGCTTGCTTGAACACACACACACGTCACTGAGCAACAAATAACGACGCGCTTGTTCACTTGCATTGAAGTAATAGCGAATATTAAAAAGCATTTTGTTATTAAAAAAGACATTGTTTTTTTTCCAACATCCTACATGTTCTGTGTACTGTATTGATCTGTTCACCTAAAACACATTTTTGGTAAAAAAAAAGAAAAAAGGACGTTAAAATCGATTCCCTATTTTCGTTTTCTAAACTTGTGTTGGTCAGTCCAATCGATTGTCAAACGTAAAGTGACAGCCCTACCAGCTACTCGTCTCTATTGTTTTTTTTTAATCTGTATATTTAAAGCAACACTATGGAATTTTATTTTTTTTTTACCTTAAAATAATGTTTCAGTGGTTCATCAAGTCGTAACAGGGTGAAAGGCGCTTCTGGATTCCTTTTGCGGTCCTTTATCTGCTATAACCACATGCAAGTTTGCCAGATCGGGTCGCGTTTCTGTAGTCCAAATGAGACATAAGAAAACTACAAATTCGACTTGCTTTACGTCAAGCGTTACAATAGTCATTATTTAGTTTTTCTTCGTTTCTAATGTCGCAATACACCATACTTTCATGAAATCATATAACATACTCGACCTCGTCTGTGGACATCGTTCCTTCTAAAGCCGGCACTGATAAACAGCGAGCGTGCGTGCGACGCTAGGCTACATTATTTACGACAGCGGTAATGGACAATTCCGTTTCCAGCCAGTAGGGGGACCGCAGAGGAAAAGTTCCATAGTGAATACTTTAACTTGAGTAAACTAGTTAGTCTTAGGACTATGTGTCTTTTAAACATGCATGTTCCTCAATAGATTCTAATTTGGTCGTTGTAGCTGATTTATTTATTGTTAGAATTGTTGTTTGTGTGATTTTACTGATTTGACAGTTTGTAAGTGTTAGTTGTGTGAGCTACGGGATGCTTGCATTTCCTGAAAGTGATGATCATCTTCACTGTGTGTCTGTGATCTCGGTCTGATTATTGTTTATCAGATCCCAGCAGCGACTGCACTGAGTTATGGATGTCCAGATTGCCAGATTTGTGTGTTATGCATCAGAGAGTCAGCGATAAACATTTAAATTCGACATACAGCAGTTTTTATAATAATAACCTTTTAAAGTCCCCCTTTAGTCAATAATTGTATCCCTTAAAACTCATCTTTGATCACCAAAATCACATAATTAAACCTTTTTTTCCTTGAAATGCCTTAAAATATCTTGAATGTAACTCAACACCCTTGCCTCATTTAGTATGTGCTGTTCTATGAATATGCAAATGAGCCCCGCCTCCACTCCCTCACTCAGAGATCCACTGGTTGACGATCACACGTTGATCTGATTGGTTACAAGGTCGTTTGTGACGTCAGAAACACCAGCGATTTCACACCGTGTTTTTGAGACTGCAATTGCATTTTCGTTTTTTGGCCGAAAGAGAAAAAAGGCAGAAAATATTCCACCTCGTGTTATATTGATATAATGATATTTAATATAGGGCTATATTTTCTGTCCAATTGTTGTGTTACTATAAAAAAAGTGTGTTGTTTTGTAGTTTTTTTTATTCAGATTCAGTAAAATTATTGCGTTTAAGTTGAAAAATAATTAGAATTTTTTTCTTTTAAAGTAATTGTTAATTGTATTGTTATTAGACTTTTTAGAAAAAGTTTCAGTTTTGGTTTTCGGCCAAGTGCATCTAGAATTTTAATTTCGTTGCATCCCTAAATACAATATTGTAATGTGTTAATTTTAATAATAATAATAAGTCCCAGTGCTCCTAAAGGAAAGTGCAGTTATTATGTGTTCAGACTGGATGAGTTTCTCAGCGCCTGCAGCAGGAAATCAGCTCCAGATGTGTGGATCATTCTAATGAGCAGAAAGACTGTGTGTGTGTGTGTGTGTGTGTGTGTGTGTGTGTGTGTGTGTGTGTGTGTGTTTGTTTGTTTGTTTTTGTGTATGTGTTTGTGTGTTTGTTCGTGTGTGTGTGTTTGAGTGTTTGAGTCTTTGAGTCTTTGAGTGTTTGTGTGTTTGTGTGTGTGTGTGTGAGTGTGTGTGTGTGAGGACAGATAAACGCTGCTGCTTGTTTTGGCCGTATGGATTCGGTCTCATAGCCGTCTGAAACAAAAACCCTCATTGACAGAGTTTGTTAAATCTGTCTTGTGACTTTCTTACTCTGACGTTTCTTCATTTCTTTTGTACATTTTTACACTTTTGTGGCTTTTTTTTTTTAGAAAGAGATTTAGATTTAGAACCAGCATTAGATTTAGATATACGTTTTTGTTATAAATATAAAATATGTTGCCCAAAAAAATAAACATAGAATCTGGCATGGCACTACAGAAACTGTGTAGAGATCAAGATGAAGCACTGAAAGGTGAATTGACAATCGAAATGATCTGCGCTGTGTTTGATGACGTTCAGATATTTAAATGTGGCATTGATGCATAAATGTGGCTTATTATTATATAATTATATGTTATATGTCAGATTTCCGGACGAGACATTTTTGCAGTTTTGTTTCAGTAAATGCAACTTTTTTTGAGTTTTAAAAGTTGCATGTTTTTATAGAACACGTTGTCATGCGATGCGCTCATAATTTTTGCAAAAACCACAGGCTATAAAATTGCACATATTAGTCTTGTGATATTCAGTCAGTTCACGTTGCTTTGTGTCTGTGATGCTGAGATACTGTGACATCATTTGAGATGAATTATTTGAGGGTTTTTTTGTTTGTTATTTTTGTGAACAGGAGTGTGTGTGTGTGTGTGTTAGCACAGGAACAGGTGGCAGGTTTTCAGAATCCAGGTCAAACGGTAGTAAAAATACACTCTGTCCGTGTGTGTGTGTGTGTGTGGCGGCACACAGTAAACATCAGTGACCAGCAAACACTGACCTCCGACCAGAAGATCAACTGAAAGCCTGAAGTGGTTCGTGTTCAGCATTAAAATCAGACGCATTAAGACACAGATTATAAACACCACCATCACGGCAAAATACACTATTCATTTTCTGGATAAACATTCATGCTCTTATTATTGTGCACATTATTCTATCGTCTACTAGTGTAAGGCTGTCAATATTAGCGAGAAACATCACAGCATATCCAATCAGAACTACTTCCTGGATGAAATCGGCAGATTTTTAATTTTTAATTTCAAATGAGCTTTATTAGCATGACTGTGTGTATCACAATGTTGCAAAAGCATTAATAAAATAAAATAATAAAACAAACAAACAAAACATATATGTATAGATGTCATATGTTGCATGGTAAATAAATAAGTCCATCTTAATAAATGATTAATAAAGCGGGTTGTCTCTGACATTGTGAATGGCTAACACATAAAGATATATATGTGTATGTATATCTATATATATATTCAGAGTCTGGTTGAGACGCACCTGCAGGTTCACTCGACATGCACGTATTCATTAACACATTCGACCGTTAGCAGTGTTTGGGTGTGAGGGGCCGACCCCTGTGACCTCTGTGCTGTTCCCATGGCGACGGGGCTCGGGGGTCAAAGGTTAATCTGTGGGAAATAGTGCAGAACCTTCATATGAGTTGCACTGCTGGCGGTTTAAACGAGCGTTGTCACAATGCCAACTCGGGTTGTGCGATTTTCTGTGGTTTTGTCGAGTGATGAGTGTGTTTTTGTGCTGGTTTGTGTGTTTTTGACTCCTGAGGCGTTTCATATTCTTCATATTCTGTGCGTTGATCAGTAGGGGTGTGACGGTTATGATATAACCGTGAGACCGACGGTTATAGTTGAACACCGTCATTAGAACTCTATAACCGCCAAAACCGTGTTATTAAAATATATTACAGATAAGGTTACACTTTCAGTGTTGGGGAGTAACGGAATACTTGTACCGGCGTTAGGTATTCAGAATACAAATTATGATAAACTGTAGTATCCACAGAACATAAAATATTCATTTTATTTAATTTTTCGTGTTCGCATTTATGAGGAAAAAACAATGTTATGGACGTGAGCGCTCTGAAAGCGGCACTAAAAAGATGCTTTAAAACTTTCACAGAGGCATCAAACAGAAAGCACAAAACCTTTCTTTAAAACGAATTTCGTTTTATATTAATTGTATCTTAATTTTAATCAATGTTTCATCAACCAATTGCCTGGATTTAATAAATAAGAAGTAATAAAAGATAAATATAGCAGACGATAGATAATCACGAAACAGAGGCGCCGGCTCGTGAACTGGAGCTCATCTCGTAAATGAACCGAAACTCGGTGTATAAGGTCGCCTACTCGCCTCACAGTCACAGACATGTCTACTTTTAAACAGAACAATTCAAAACGAAAGAAAACAGACTACAGACTGCTCTCTGCTTATGTAAATGTGCATTTTTCTCTGGCGCGTTCACTACTGCGAAGATCGCGAGTCAGCATCGTCGTCACCTTCATCTTTTCAGATACTGACAAAGAAAACACTTGTTTATTAATAAACAATTACAATATCTCCTTGCTATATTTTACATATTCATAATCATTATTTTTGCCGGTTCTTTGTGACAGATTGTAGGTGCTTTACTGGCAGCACAACATGAACGCGTCACCAACGCATCCACCAGAATAGTTTTTTTTTAGTTTTTTTTTAAGGATTTGTTTAGTGTGCGTGTTTAATTTAATGGAAAGCACGTTCACTGCTAGTTGTCTTGCTGTTAATTTTAAATAAACGTAGAGCAAGTAGCTAATCAGTGCCTGCTCGTTTATTCAAACTAAGTTGTCCTATAACAACCCCCCCCCCCGGACGATGACGGTTATGTTACGAACCGTCACATTTAACTCACATCATAACCGTCATCACCAATTCTGAAACCGGCACACCCCTATTGATCAGTTCACAGTGCGGAATATTAAGGCAAGTGACAATTTAGTAAAATGTCCTGAAACATGAGCGAAAGTCTTGTATGTTTGTGGGAATTTCCCACATTATAAGAGCAATAATTCATGCACTGAAAATATGTGCATTTGAGCTCATGCTTCATACTGACTGAAAGATCAGGAAGAGTGTGTGTCGCTGTCCTTCCTGCAAACATCCCGAACCTTCAGCTGTCATCGTACAGAGGAGAATCCTGTCTCCTGATTGGCTGATCTCCTTTTTTCTGTTTTCGGCAGCAACTCGGAGCACTTTTAATATTCTTTATCCTGGCCGAAGCACTTTGGTTTCAATCTATAAGAATAATATAATCAGCCTATGTTATTGTTTAGAGTTAAAGATATTAATATTAATAAAGTTGAGATTCCTGTTTTTTTTTTTTATGGTGATTTCACATTTTTTCACATGAAGGGTAAATACAAATAAAATATGAACATTAATTTATTTGTACCATTTTTATTGCTAAAATTGTATATAGTTTTATAGGAGGCAGTTTCATGACTTGGCAAATTCATTTTTCTGAAGTTTGTTGGTATCGACATCCGTTAAGTTAAAAAAATGTAACTATGGAAACTTTGTCTACTGTTGTACAAAACTAAAGACATTGTTTTATCAATTATTTCTTCATTATTTTATAATAATTAAAAATGTATTTGATTATATTTATAATAATTTGAAAGTGTCTACTTTATTGCTGACGAAAGAGTTTTTCTCTCCCAAAAGAAAGAATCGATTCTGAACTGAAACGAGTCGTCAGTAATTCAGTCTCACTTCCTATGTAGGTTTGTGACTAATTAGCATAATGCCAGCCTGTGGTCCTGATTGGCTGAGCAGCGTCTCTTAGCTCCGCCCTCAAACACTGTAGTGTATCTGAGACTGGGAGAGTTTGGTTCGTGTTGTTCGTGTCCAGAAGACGCTGTTTTCTGAGACTGATACGGTAAACACACGCCATCGTTACTGTTCGTATCACTGTGATCAAGAGCTGAGATTCAGATATGATAATGAGCGTCTGCTTTCTGACCAATCACAGCACAGCAGCTCTCAGAGAGGCGGGGCTTAGAGTGACTGAATCTTTATGGAGGCGTTTCAGACACTGAGAGGAAAGAGCTGATGATGACCTTGGATGAGTGTTAACCTGTTGTATGAAACGACCAACATTAGTAGCCTTTAAAATGGCATAATAGGGGCACTTTTAAGTAAAATAATATCTATGATATCATACTATTGCATCCTGTTTTTAACAATAGAGCAACAGTCTTTCATCTTCATCTGCCGCAGAGAACATGTCCGTACATGATCTGATGTTTGTACATAATGATTTTAGTTAGTCTCTCTCTCTCTCTCTCTCTCTCTCTCTCTCTCTCTCTCTCTCTCTCTCTCTCTCTCTGAAACACTGCATTTGGATCAGAACGCACACACACTTGATCTTTGGATTCGGGAAGTTTGCTGATTCAAGTGTATTTTTAGGAAACTTTGCTCTCTTTTGGTAAGAGCTCAGCTCACATAATTACAAACGCGGAGCAGCAGACGCGCGCATGTTTGGGGCGATCGAGGGCGAGCGACGTTTCATTCATGCAGAAACCTCACCGCATGTACAGAGCGAGTTAAAATAGACGTAATCAAGAGACACATGTGCGTGGGGTTTAACATCTGACGGTCACGACTCTATTTCAGACGGACTGGAAAGGCCAAATCGACCCCAGATGATCTCAAAAACATCCTCTCAACTCATGATTGTTTTGATCATTGACTAGTCTAATGATAATATGATGCATTTGCCGATAATGTTGACTATTCCTGTCTGCTATGCTTTATTTAATGCAGTTTACAGTTATAAGCATGCATTATTATTGATTTAACTGCACTAACAGTTTCAAATTAGACTGATATGTTAACTCAATTGAGCTGAATAATGACTAACTTTGCAACATTGTTATTGAACTAAAGTTAATCGACATTGAATTGAGCTGGATAATGACACTTGTCTTCTGTAGAGCTGCTCTACAGCTAAATATTGAATTTGTGTCACAGTTGATGAACTTGTCAAACTGATGTTTCTCCTAATATGCTTCCGGAGAATAAAAACAATATCTTTAGAGCATAATTTGAGACAATATTGAAACTCATGTGAGATTAAACCTGTCAACCTGACATTGCCCAATCAGAGCGCTGTCAATCACTGCTTAATTTGCGATTCACGAAGTGGAATCACAGGTCCCCGTTTTTCAAACAGAGAGAGAGAGACACCTCGACGCGTCACTGTTTATGGTTTTTTACAGTATATATTTTTAAATATCACACCGTTAGTCAGTCTGATTACTTTCATATGTGACTGATCAAGCTATTGTATGTCGCCATGTTAGATTAGCTAACGTAAGTTCGGCAGACTGTAGAGATGACGTTATTCCGTGGTAGCGCACACGACCACATACATATAAAATAGATAAATATTACTTCATCTGTTGTTTTAAAGACTAAAGGCACAAGAATCTTTTTCCCAAAAAGCTGTGGGGTGGTAAACATTCAAATGTGAGAACGTTAACTAACACCATAGCAACATGCAACACTGTGTAATTTAGATACTTAATGGGGTTTTGTTTATTTTTACACAACAACAGAACATCCAAGGTTTCTTTAAGAAGGAACAATGTCAGACACACACACACACACACACACACACACAATGTTTGTGTAGAGAATAAAGCATGTTAAATGACTAATTAATGCCTATGATGGCTTTTCTTTATTAGAACAAAACTGTGTAGTCCAATCTTTGCAAAATACAAAATGATTTTCAGGCTCTTGTACAGTGCCACATTTAATACAGTCTATATTAAGGCACTGGGCATTGCAAAGATTTTTGAAATCGTGCTTAATATTTTCTAAACAAGTATTTATTTCCAGTTGAATTTTCTGATTTCCCATGGGCCCCCCCGACGGGTTCTTGGTCCCCCCGTGACCCCCATTTATAAAATCCTGGAACCGCCCCTGATGCAGACAATGTGAAACCGTTGATCTGACAGGGTTCATACAAGGTGCTTAAAGTGCTTGAATTTGATGTTTTGAAATTTAAGTCCTGGAAAAACTTAAAAATAGCCATATTTATGAAAAGCTACTTGAAAAGGCGTGAAATGTTATTGATGAAACAATCTATTCACACAAACACTGCAACCCGTCTGGTCTAGCAAGAGCCATTTCGCATGGGTATGAGTGTGATATTGCTCATATAAATAATATCCAAGTATATGATACATCTTTCATTCTTCAGGTCAATCATATATTCATGGGAGGAAAAAACAGTTTGAATAAAGAAAGCGATATCTTTGTCATAGTATCCTTTCAATGTTTAAAGTTACCAGTCATTGTTTGTGTTGCACTTTATTTGTACCATTTTGTACCTTTTTTTTTTTTTTAAAGGTAATTAAGATATTGTTTGATAAGTGAGATCTCGGATTGTAGTCCTTGAAAACACCACAATTAGTGCTTGAAAAGTATCTGTCTGAATCCTGATTTGATTTCCTCCGGGAACTCTGTCTCTATATGTGCATGAAGGTTCACACACCCCAGTGCTGTTCACAATGACCACTCCTTATGTAAGCACACCTGTCTGTGGTTCTGTCGTATGATTGATGAATTCATTTATGCTTGAAGATCCAGTTTCCTCTGAAACAGCCTGCAGCATCTCCTGAATATAACCGCAGCGAGTGTGTTTATCAGCAGGTGTTGGAGAGTTTATGACCTCCCGTTCACATGGGACAAAAACTCAGTGGAAATGGATAAATGCATTCAATGCTTTTATTATGTAAAATTAATGTATTATGGCAGGACATAACATCAAATTAGCCGCAGCTATAACACTGAGAACAAGAGAAAAATCTCTCACTGGAAAACGTTCAGATACTGAAAGCGCTTTTTGTTTATGGCTTGTAATGCATTTCTATGTTCCCTTTTATTACCGTCCATTTGCTTGGATGTTTTCAGGCTATATTAAGTTACGAGTTATTAATTAGGGGTGTAACCATATATCATGTCACAATATATTGCAATACTAAAATGAAATATGTATTGTGAATAGCGTCAATTTGTATTGTATATACACTCACCGGCCACTTTATTAGGTACCCCATGCTAGTAACGGGTTGGACCCCCTTTTGCCTTCAGAACTGCCTCAATTCTTCGTGGCATAGATTCAACAAGGTGCTGGAAGCATTCCTCAGGGAGTTTGGTCCATATTGACATGATGGCATCACACAGTTGCCGCAGATTTGTCGGCTGCACATCCATGATGCGAATCTCCCGTTCCACCACATCCCAAAGATGCTCTATTGGATTGAGATCTGGTGACTGTGGAGGCCATTTGAGTACAGCGAACTCATTGTCATGTTCAAGAAACCAGTCTGAGATGATTCCAGCTTTATGCCATGGCGCATTATCCTGCTGAAAGTAGCCATCAGAAGTTGGGTACATTGTGGTCATAAAGGGATGGACATGGTCAGCAACAATACTCAGGTAGGCTGTGGCGTTGCAACGATGCTCAATTGGTACCAAGGGGCCCAAAGAGTGCCAAGAAAATATTCCCCACACCATGACACCACCACCACCAGCCTGAACCGTTGATACAAGGCAGGATGGATCCATGCTTTCATGTTGTAGACGCCAAATTCTGACCCTACCATCCGAATGTCGCAGCAGAAATCGAGACTCATCAGACCAGGCAACGTTTTTCCAATCTTCTATTGTCCAATTTCGATGAGCTTGTGCAAATTGTAGCCTCAGTTTCCTGTTCTTAGCTGAAAGGAGTGGCACCCGGTGTGGTCTTCTGCTGCTGTAGCCCATCTGCCTCAAAGTTAGACGTACTGTGCGTTCAGAGATGCTCTTCTGCCCACCTTGGTTGTAACGGGTGGTTATTTGAGTCACTGTTGCCCTTCTATCAGCTCGAACCAGTCTGGCCATTCTCCTCTGACCTCTGGCATCAACAAGGCATTTCCGCCCACAGAACTGCCGCTCACTGGATGTTTTTTCTTTTTCGGACCATTCTCTGTAAACCCTAGAGATGGTTGTGCGTGAAAATCCCAGTAGATTAGCAGTTTCTGAAATACTCAGACCAGCCCTTCTGGCACCAACAATCATGCCACGTTCAAAGTCACTCAAATCACCTTTCTTCCCCATACTGATGCTCGGTTTGAACTGCAGGAGATTGTCTTGACCATGTCTACATGCCTAAATGCACTGAGTTGCCGCCATGTGATTGGCTGCTTAGAAATTAAGTGTTAACGGCAGTTGGACAGGTGTACCTAATAAAGTGGCCGGTGAGTGTATTTCACCCAAAATTAAGCAACACAGAAGGTCACACATTTGAGCTTCCATTCTTAAAAAAAGAATTAAAAAATACAATATTTTTAACTTTTTTTTAATGTAGTCAGAGAGTGTAAATGTGTGTCTAACAGAATTCTATATTTTTAGCTAAGTTGAATCATTCATATTTCTATTCTTGTCACCATCATGTACATCAAGGAGAAGCCTATTCAAGTCCAATCCTGCTGTAATACCAAATTGTGCATTTCATTGTTCAGTATTTTTTTGTTCACTGTTTACCATATAAACAGTAATTGTGGAAAACTTACTATTTTAATTAATTTTGTTCAAAGTATTGTGAGATTAGTGTATCGTGAGATCAGTGTGTTGTATCAAACCGAATTGTGACATTTGTATTTTTGCACACTTAATACTTAACATACAATTAGATTTAACATTAATTAATTTATAAGTAATAAAAATGCACAAATAAATTTGAGGTTCAAAGTCACTAAACTAACGAATTATTAATAAGAAAAAAATATATAGATAAAGAATGATTTTAGAATTGGATACTTTGAAATGCAGCAATAAAATAGTATAGTATTAGAATGCTGAAAACATAAAGAAAGAGGTGCTATACAAATAATTTAAAAAACAAGACGAGGCTAAATCTTCTGAACTCTTGAAACGACTCCAGTATTTACTAGATAGACTGTAATTTGTTATCCGTATCGTAAACCCTGTGAACTCTTTAACTGGTGGCAGTTTCCCAAACCCAACAACCTACTTAAATAGACGAGTTAGTTACATGCAGGCCCGCTGGCCAAATAACATATTTGGGTCATCTATTCCACTGCCCCACTTTAGTCCCCATCCAAGGCCCCTTCCTCTCTCAGCCGTTCTGTTTCCTTCATCTGGAGTCGCACAAGCTCAAGGCATGGAGACTGTTGTGTGTTTATAACGGCAGGCTGAAGGTCCGGGTCGGTTAGTCCACTGATGTCAACCGGGCCGGGGCTCAAAGCAGGAGCACGGGTTGTAACCTGCATGCTTTTGACTAGCCCGGTTATTGTGAAAGGTAAACTGGATCTGACTGTTATGTAATAACTGGATATTGAAAGCCAATGGTATGAAGGAGAAGAAGAAGAAAAAAAGCGTGGAAGGCGGGATGATTGTCCACAGGTGTGCCTCTGTTGTCATTCATACTCCGGTTTAAATTTCACACAGGTTTTATTTGGGAAACCTCAGCTGTTGACGGCAGCCTCGGGCCTTAAGCACCAGAGACAAAGAAAATAACTCCTGAGCCCTTTCAGAAAGATGGACGTTATATAATCTCATTCAAAGGGGTTTTGTGAACTTTTCAAACACTAAGGCACTGGCCAGGAAAGATGTAATCTGTATTCTGTGTTTTTTTTTTTGTGTTGCTGGTTTGTCTGAAACACTTTTCTGTGTCTTGACTTGAAGTATATTGTATTTATTTGTTGTAAACATACTCCTTTCAGAGAGGAAGATGGCCTATTTTTAATCCTCTTTCCCATAGAAAATAGACTGGTATAGATTGCGTGAGTGAGCGACCAATTAGATCACATGAAAAAAATTGTTTTGCTGCTCTCCCTCCAGTAGGGCTACAGAAAGATAAAGACATATGTGAACGACCTTAGAGGAGTTCATGCTTTTCCCTTTGACCTCTTGAGTCCATGGGAACTGTAAATAAAAAACTTTGCATAAAATACTTGATCTGCCCTCGGGCCCTTGTTAAACAGGCATACCGACCCAGATAAAACTATGGAATTTGCACTTATCTGAAGCAGAATGCCCAAGCTGTTGACATCTGTTGGCATAAGTGCTTGTTTGTAAAACTCTTGGTTCTGCCTTGTTTTATTCTGCAAAATCTCTTTACAGTTTACGTGCAACTCTTGAGAACGCCTCAAACTGTGTGAAGTTGCAGATGTGACCTAGTTCTGCCACAGGAATCATTACACTTCTTGTTTTATTTTCTAGAGAAAACAAAGCAAATTCCAACCAACTTTTCTGCAGGAAAATTGCCTCTATCTGTCACTTCTGGACTGTAGTTTTGTATATTTAGCAAGATTGTGTGTGTGTGTGTGTAAAAAGAAAGTTTGCATTCCTCTTGTTGTATCTGCAAGATGTTTACCATTTAAAAATGCATTTGGTTTTATATTTAGTATTGGCCTGATGAAGCTATTTGACATAACAGATATTTACATTTATTCCACAAGGCAAAATAATAGCTTAATAATTGACTTAAACATCATTTTGTTTTTTTGATGGTGTGGATCAATGACTGTTTGTATGTTTTGTCATAGTTGTGAGTCCCTGCTTTGTCCTGAGTAGTGAAGCTGGCCACTATTCTTTAAAAAAATCCTCATGCATGTTCTTTGGTTTTCTACATATTTGAATATTACACATTGAGGACAAATAAGGGACACAAAAAGAAACTTTTTACAATTGGTGCAAACATTTATTGATGCTCAAGAAGACACACTAGCTAATGGAAACTTTTGTAAACAGGATGAATAATGTCACATTTGTAATGTCTTGTGGGAATTATACATATAGGTATCCCTTTATCTTGTTTATTAGTATAAATTCTGCAACTTAGGAGCCAAAAGGCTTTTCAAACTCAAACTCTAAACATAACTTAAGACAAAAAGTTTAACAGCGAACCTAATTTGTTTACCTAAAACCCAATCTTTTGTAAAGATGCTTGTCAGTTGACATCACCAGAGCAAATATGAAAAGTCAGTGTTGTCTGCTCAGAGTTGTGACCCAGTTTCTAAATTTCTGCTACAACTTTATCCACAGTGTATGTCACGTTCCTAGGCTGATACTCCTAGAGATACTAGGCTGATACTCCTTGAGATACTCAAAGCATTCTACAGCTATCAGCTCACTGAGTTACGTGTAAACCTCACTGTGATCAAATGTGACAACTAGCAATGTACAGACTTCAAGCCAAACTAATCGCCCTTTGTCTCCGTCCTCTCTGTAGGATTCCGAAAGATCAGCCTAGATGACCTACGGAAGGCCTACATCGTAAAAGATGTGCAGCAATACATCCTCCACCGGCTAGACCAGGAGGAGGCGCTGCGCCAGCACCTCACGAAGGAGACCGCAGAGATGCTGAACCAGCTCCACATCAAGAGCAGCGGCTGCTTCTTGTACCTTGAGCGTGTTCTTGACGGAGTGGTTGAGAACTTCATCATGCTGCGGGAAATTCGAGACATCCCGGGAACACTGAATGGACTTTACCTTTGGCTCTGCCAGAGACTGTTTGTCAGAAAGCAGTTTGCTAAAGTCCAGGCTATCTTGAATGTTATTCTGGCTGCTTGCAGGCCGCTGACTGTCAGGGAGCTCTATCATGCAGTCTGGACTAAAAACATGAGTTTGACGATGGAGGACTTTCAGAAGAAGATGGACATTCTCTCCAAACTGCTTATTAATGGACTTGGCAGTACTAAGATCTTGTTTCACTACAGCTTCGCTGAATGGCTCCTGGATGTTAAGCACTGCACACAAAAATACCTTTGCAATGCAGCCGAAGGACACAGAATGATGGCAATGAGTTACACGTGCAGAGCAAAGCAGCTTAAACCTCTTGAGGTGCAGGAGTTTGCCTACCACCTGATCAACTCGAACCTGCAGATCGAGCCCTTTAATCTCGCCCTTTGGATGGTGTGGAATGGCACCCCCGCTAAAGACTCCCTGTCCACTTCCATCCCTAAAGAACAGGAGGTGCTTCAACTACTTGTCAAAGCTGGGGCCCACGTTAGTAACGAAGATGACCATGCTTCATGCATTGTTCAACAGGCCTTGGAACGTGAGGACTCTATTCGAACTCTACTAGATAACGGCGCTTCTGTAAATCAAACCGACTCCAACGGGAGAACTCTTTTAGCCAATGCTGCGTACAGTGGGAATCTGGATGTTGTGAACCTTCTTATCTCGAGAAGATCCAACATGGAGTTGGTAGACAACCATGGACAGACTGCACTTACTCTGGCTGCTAGACAGGGCCACACCAAGGTGGTCAACTGTCTCATCGGGTGTGACGCTAACATCAATCACACGGATCATGATGGCTGGACCGCCCTTAGATCTGCAGCCTGGGGAGGGCACTCAGAAGTTGTGTCTGCTCTCCTGTATGCAGGTGCTAAAGTGGACTGCGCAGACGCAGACAGCAGAACTGCCCTGAGAGCTGCCGCTTGGGGAGGTCATGAAGATATAGTCCTCAACCTTCTTCAGCATGGAGCCGAAGTCAACAAGGCGGATAATGAAGGACGAACAGCGCTGATCGCTGCCGCATACATGGGCCACAGAGAAATTGTTGAGCATTTGTTGGATCATGGGGCTGAGGTGAACCACGAGGATGTGGATGGAAGGACTGCGCTTTCGGTCGCGGCTCTTTGCGTGCCGGCAAGTAAGGGCCACGGCGCGGTCGTGAGCCTCCTGATCGACCGGGGAGCCGAGGTGGATCACTGCGATAAAGACTGCATGACTCCACTTCTAGTGGCTGCCTACGAAGGCCATGTGGATGTGGTTGATCTGCTTCTAGAAGGAGGAGCGGATGTCGATCATACGGATAACAATGGGAGAACACCTTTGCTTGCTGCGGCGTCTATGGGACACGCTTCTGTTGTCAATACTCTGCTTTTTTGGGGTGCCGCAGTGGACAGTATCGACAGCGAAGGCAGGACTGTGCTTAGCATAGCTTCTGCACAGGGGAACGTAGAGGTTGTTCGAACTCTGCTGGACAGAGGACTGGATGAAAACCACAGAGATGATGCAGGCTGGACGCCATTACACATGGCTTCTTTTGAGGGACACAGACAAGTATGTGATGCTCTCATTGAACAAGGTGCCCGCTGCATTGAGATTGACAACGATGGACGTATCCCTTTGATTCTGTCTTCTCAAGAGGGTCATTATGATTGTGTACATATCTTGGTGGAGAACAAGTCATGTATTGACCAGAGAGGGTATGATGGGAGAAATGCTCTTCGAGTTGCAGCACTAGAGGGACACAGAGACATTGTGGAGTTGTTGCTGAGCCACGGGGCGGATATCGACTTTAAGGATGCAGACGGTCGCCCAACTCTTTACATCCTTGCACTTGAGAATCAGCTGGCAATGGCGGAGTACTTCCTCGAAAATGGCGCCAATGTTGAGGCCAGCGATATGGAAGGGAGAACGGCTTTGCATGTGTCGTGTTGGCAAGGCCACGTAGAGATGGTGAGGTTGCTAATCAACTACCACGCAGATGTAAACTCATGTGATAACGAGAAACGATCTGCTCTCCAGTCTGCAGCTTGGCAGGGTCAAATAAAGATTGTTCAGATCTTGATTGAAAACGGCTCTGTTGTAGACCACACATGCAACCAGGGTGCGACAGCTCTGGGAATCGCCGCCCAGGAGGGGCACATTGACGCGGTTCAGATTCTTCTAGAACATGGTGCGGATCCTAATCACGCTGATCAATTTGGACGCACTGCCATGAGAGTGGCAGCTAAAGGTGGTCACAGCTCCATAATCAAACTCTTGGAGAAATATGGTGCCTCAGGTCTCAATGGCTGTAACCCATCTCCGGTCCACACTATGGAGCAACAAATCCCAGTTTCAGTTGCAGGGAAAGTCCAGTCTCTCACTATAAAGTCTAGCAGCTCTGGAAGCACGGGAGCTGGTGATGTTCATGCTGGGCGAGGACAATCCAACGGACCCGTTCATGCTTTCAGCTCACCGTCAGAGTCTCCAGACTCAACAGTAGACCGGCAGAAGTCCTCCCTCTCCAATAACTCACTCAAAAGTTCAAAGAACTCTTCGCTGAGGACCACCTCGTCCACTGCGACAGCCCAAACTGTTCCCATTGACAGCGTCCATGCCCTTTCTTTCATCGAGCAGATCCAGCAGCATTCGCTGCCTCGCAGTCGTAGTCGACAATCCATCGTTTCTCCCTCCTCAACCACCAGGTCCATCGGCACACAACCTGGCTCTCCAACCAGCGAGTTTGACTGGAGCCAAGTGAAGCCAGGCCTCAAGTCCACCAAAGCATCCAAGAACGGCCAAAACTGCTCGAACAAGGGAACATCAAGTGAAAAGAAGAAAAGCAAGAATAGTTCTTATTCTCAAGGTCAGGTTCTTGAGTATGAGCTGACTCAGTTTGATAAAAGCCTTGTGCTGAATAAGCCAGTGTCCAGCATTGCAGTTAAAGATCCTCAGTGTAAGATTATAGTGGGCAGATCCAACGCCGTCGACTCTGTCCAATCGCAAGAGCAGTTTTACATTCAGGCCCAGAGCTGTGCAGAGAAGAAGAGGAACGGCATTATGACCAACCCCAAATACCACCTACAGGGAAACCAGGTTTTTCTTGGGAGAGTTTCAGTCCCCAGAACCGTTCCCAGCAGGGGCCACCAGGACCTACTGGACAATTACCCAATAGGGGAGACAGAATTAAGCCTGAAACAAGCCTTACAGCTCCAGATTGAAGGATCGGACCCTGGGATAAACTGCAAAAAAGAGACGCCGTTATAAATGGTGAGTACATGACGTTTATAAATTGAGTTTTTGCATGTCAATTGGCCATTTTGTATCTTAAAACACATTTGTAACTTACATTCACGGTATTATTAAATTGTCATGTAGATTTACAGTGTATTATTACAGAAAGCTGTAATTCTGTAGTTTTTATAGCATTGTGATGTTTATAAATAATGTAGAGAGTGTAGATTTTCTCTTTTTTTAAAATAAACTTCTGTAAACATCATGTGGCCTCTAAGATATCCATATTAAAATTATTAATTTATGCATGTAGTGGTTCTCAAACTATGGTTTGTGTACTGCAAGTCAAATTACCTTTATTTATGTAACGCTATACGGTACAGATTGTTTCAAAGCAGCTTTACAGTAATGAACAGGAAAATAATGATCAATGATGCAAACAGAATTCAATTCTGTTGTAAAGCAGCTTTAAAAAGATAATAGTGTCATTGTTCAGCTGAAGTCGGTTCAGTGTTGATTCGGTTCAATTGACCTTGAACTCAATTTAGCTGTAAAGCAGATCTAGAGAAAACAGTGATGCTCAATTCAGTTCTCATCCAATAATGTCAGTGCAGTCAAATAAAAAATATTGCTGAATGTTATCGAATAGGCTGTATATTATAAATAATTCTTTCTATGCTGCAAAAAAATCTTACTTGGGTGGTACTTAGGCACTTTATTTGATCTGAGGTGGTACTTGGCCTGAAGGGTTTGAGAGCCACTCATATATTTATTGTAAGGATGACAATAACTTCTCAAATACTGACCCGGGTAGTTTTGATGCTTTTTCAGATGTCTTAATCGTTATTCGTCATTCAGAAAGAGACTGTGCCAAAGTGAACGCTTTCATCCGCAAAAGAACTGAAACCATTTCTCGCATTTCTCTGTGGAACATCTCAAGAAGAAAGGAAAATTAAAGGACTAAAGAGGGGATTGTCGCCCAACGGTGATGCAAATTAGTACTCGTGCCTGTCGATGCTCCAGCCTTCTTGTGGTGACCACGATGCACACAGACGCTTTTAATTTAATGCATTAATATTTAATAGGCAGTGGATGCACTTTCTTCCTTTGTTTTCCTTTTTTGAAAAAAAAATCTAAATTGTATTTAGTGTTTTTTTTTTTTTTTTTTGCCTTTTAATGCTTTGTTTGAGTTTACGTTAAAAGAAGAAATGTACATTTTTCTGTTTTGTCTTGACTTGTATAAGTGCAACTGACAGCAATGTGCCGCCGGAGTACGTTGTTTCCTCTGACAAATATCACAAACTTTCTGTCATATTTACGTCTGAGTATCTTAAATATCCATTAGTCATTCGGTGCACTCATAAAATTATGAAACCAGTCTTAGTTTACTCTTCGCACATATTTATTTTGGAGAAAAGCCTCTTCCATGTGTGCTGTATTGCTATTATCATGGTGCTATGTTTTGGCGTCGCCTGCTATAATTATTTTGTATTATTTTTTCACAGGCCCGAACCACAAACGTCTTATTCCGTCATTTTACCGCTATATTATATTTGTAGCATTATTGATGCCCTTAAGGAAGAGTAACTCTGGCTTTACCATGCTTCATTATTTAGTCCCTGTGGGACCTCTTTGTTTGTTTGTTTTTTCTCTATTTACATAATTGCATATTTAAACAACTGACGTGTATCGTTAACTACAGAGTTTGGTGCTAAATGCAGAGTTCTCAGCGACTGAAGAAAATGCAACGAGGGTAGTTTGGTTTGTGTGCAGGCGATGTCAGGGACTTCTGATTATAAGGTCAGTGAAAGGTCATTGTGCTTTTTACTCATGCCAAGCAGCAAACCGCAGTAATATTGTGATTTCAGGAAAGGGTTTTTGAAATGTATACTCCTCAAGCCAAAGTTAAAACCCAGTAAGGATAGAAAAAAGGTCTCTGTGGGGGAGGGAGGACTGGATTTCAGACATCTGTTTGCTATGAGAAGAGACGCTCAGTAAGGCCATATTGGGTGTAACTGCATCAGAAAGCTTGTCCTCTGAAGAATTACAGAAAGGCACTTTACTAAGCCTGGGACAAGGACACTTTTTAAGATGAAGATGAACCCTGGACAGTATTCAGAAATCTCAAGCCATCTGTTTTCCTCCTTTTGTTCAGCTGTTTTGGTTCTGAGCCTTGGAGTTCGTTTAAAGAGAAGTTTGATTGTAAATAGCTGACCGTGTACATCAAAAATGTTCACATTTTGAAATTTAATTTCCTGTATTATAATATTGAGCTGAATTTTCTGACATATTAAAGTGCTTAATAAACATATCTGCTTCTCTGCCAAAGCAAATTCATTCTTGATTGGTGGTGTTTTCTAAGTCGATCATGACTGTCGTTGTTGCTAATGCTGATTTGAGAAAAAAAATCCCACAGATTTGCGTTGCATGAGGAACTCGAGCACCAGAGTGACGCCCGCAAAAGGATGGATGTGGACCGATGTCAAATCTACTTTAAGGCAAGACACTACAGGCAAAACCATTGTCTTTTCATGCAATTTTGCTTCCATAATGGACTGGTGGAAAGAAAAAAATCCAAATTCATGTTTAAAGTCCCTCTGTAATCTATAATTGTATCCCTTAAAACTCATCTTTGATCACCAAAATTACATATTTATATGTCTTTTCCTTGAAAAAAAAATCTTCATGCTTTAACCTAGCTTGAATGTAATTCGACACCCTTGCCTCATTTAGTATGCGCGTCTCTATGAATATGCAAATGAGCCCCGCCTCCACTCACTCACTCAGAGATCCACTGGTTGACTGTTTTTGAGACTGTCTTTGGTTCACTGCAGTTTTAAGGAGGAAATACTCAGCAATGCTGTCGACTTATGAACTTACACATGGTTTAAGCATATTAAAAACACCACATAGACATATAAACAACATTCAAAACTGGATTTTCACCACAGGGGGACTTTAAGTGTTTATTTCTATTTGCATATTACAATGCATGTCTTTAAAGGCAGTGAGATTTTTTTCTCTGCTTCAGCAGCCTTTATATGCATCTATATTCTGAAGATTTTTACTGAGGGGTTTGTTTATATATCGTTCCCCTGGTGTATAACATTTTATTCCTATAAAAATGATGAAAAATGTATTTATTTCTGTCTGTTGACAGCAATTTCCAATTTACGCAGTGATGAAAAGAGATATCTGAAATCCGCTCTGTAAAAACCTTCAACTGTAATGTGTCAACTACATCAAACAAGAATTTTCAACCTGGCTTTATCCAATGTTCAGATGCATCTGGAAATAAGTGCATATTTAACTAGTTAATGCATATTTAAAACATTTCAGAAAATGTAATGTTGATTAGTTAATTTTTATCCTAATGATTCCCCTGTAGCGTCTTGCCTAAGGAAGTGTCTTATCTTCAGTATTCTGCAGTGTGTGTATGGGCACAGTGCCCTAACTGAACACCACACCTGTAGACCGTGACAAAAATGTTGTTTTTACCCTTATATCACAAGGCTGGATCTCTCACAGAAAGGAGCCAGCGATATCTCCATCTCTAACAGCTTTCACACATGAAACATATCTGGTGTTTTCAGAGTTCAGATGATAAGATGAGATTTTCAGGAGAAAGAGAAGATTCTGTGTATGACAAGAACACATGCATCCAAAGGAACGATGGGAACACTGACTGTTGGTGGATATTCGTATCTAGATATTGGTAAGTACTCTTAAAAATAAAGCTTCTTTATTGGCATTGATGGTTTCCATTCCAGAAAAGGTTCTTTATATTGTTATTAAAAGTATTATATTATATTAAAAGTTTTTATTTTAAAGAAACGTTGTTTGAAAGGTCTTTTGGAAAACACAAAAATGGTTCTTCTATGGCATCGCTGTGAAAACCCCTTTTGAATCCTTTATTTTAAGGGTTTACTGTATTTGTATGTGAATGGAAATGATTTCTTCTGTGAAACTCTTGCTCAATCTCTATTCCTCCATACAGTGAAGAAGAATGGGACTGGTTTCTATAAAAGTGCTTGGCTTTAAATAGCTTTGTGTAGGCTGTGTCTCAAATGTCATTGGTGCTTGTGTTCGTTTTACAGTAATAAAACGCTAAAAATTTGCTAGTCATGTTTTAAGTTTTACAGAGTGAACTGAAATTTACAAAAAAGAACCTCTTCATGTTATTAAACCAGATTCCTTAAATATACTACATCTTATGTTAATTAATGTTTATTGCATAATTTTAGTGTATGTATGACACTGTGCACATTCTATATATATTTTATAGTATAGATGGTTATAGTGTGTATATATATATATATATATATATTAGTATTTACATCAGCTTGTGGAAAATCTACTTGTGATGAATCTTGTCTTTCTCTTTACCACCTGTTTTTAAGGTGGTTGTCAATATATTATGTTTTATATTTATATCTTATAATTTTTTTTTTTTAATTTACATTCATTCTGTAAAACTTAAAATTTCACTACCATTATTTTTTACAGTAATATTCTGGCAACCACAGCTGACTTTTACTGTAAATCACTGATTCTGGGAATCTAAATTTACGTTTGTTTGTTAGTTTTTTTTGCTGTAATTCATAAGATGACTTGTTCTTTTTCACTTCTAAAAACGTTACATTTAACATTATTTTACTGTAAAAATTACAAAAATGGATGAAACGAAAATGATACCCGATGAAGGTTGCACGACGAAACATTAAAATAAGATTTGTAAGCTACAGCCGTGTGCGAGATCTACTTTTGTTAGATTATTTGCTTTCTATTTTTCCTGCGCTCCTGCTTTTAGTTGCACCGCTAACATTGCTATGATCAGATGCCGGTTTCGGGATGTTTTATTACAGTATATATGTACTTTAATCTTCAGAGTATATCAGCGCCTTTACACTTTTATTTTGTAAACGAAGATGTGACCCTGGGTCACAACACCAGTCACGAGTCGTACGGATAAAAATGTTTTTGTGGTGAAGTAAATACTACAGAAAAAAACAATGTAATTTACATGAAAAAGTTAGTTCAGGCAAGAATTTAAAAAAATAAGTAAATTCTATAGTAGTACTCAATTCAATCGTGTAGAAATGAAAGCGTAAATATCAACATTATAAAATTAAGTAAAATTACTCAACTTTTTTGATACTGGTGTTCCCATCATGCACTGGGCCTTGAATAATTAATGAGGTTGATTTTATTTATTTTTTCACTGTTTTCCAGCTGTATTTACACTGTTTTATCATTGCTTTTGTTGGTAGGATTAGTAACTTGCCATTTTGTGACATTTGGAGTTAATTTTCTACGTAAAATGACACATTCAAACACAAAAACAATCCATCAAATGTTACCGTCATTGTGTATTGTCTACCAAGTATTGAGGTCTCTGTGTTCACTCATACAATTTCTGAAATGAAGATATGGTAACACGCACTATATCTATTGTACTGATTGATTGGATGTTTCTAAGTAAATCATATACTTAACAAGTGTAGTCTAATTCAATGTTAATTCAATGTTATATTGTTTGAGTAAAATGTATTTCAAAGAAAACTTTAGCCAAATAAATCTCTTATTAGCTAAGTAAAAATTACTTAATTTCTCTTGTTATTTTCACTTAACTTAGTTAAGTAGAGTTTACTTAATTCTATGTGTGAAATTTACTCAAAAAATATTAGTGCAAAAAAAAAACTTGCCTTAAAAAAATTAAGTAAATTTTACTTATTGTTTTTTTTCAGTGTACGAGGATATCTGTGGCAGTAGCCAACAATACATTGTATGGATCAAAATGATCCATTTTTCTTTTATGCCAAAAATCATTAGGATATTAAGTAAAGATCATGTTCAATGAAGATATTTTGTAAATGTCCTACCTTAAAAATATATAAAATATTTATTTTTGTGAGTGAATGCAGCACAACCGTGAACATAAATGCACAACTTTAAAGGCGATGTTCTCAATGTTTCGATTGTTTTGCTCCCTCAGATTCCAGATTCACAATAGTTGTATCTCAACCAAATATTGTCCTATCCTAACAAACCATACATCAATGGACAGCTTATTTATTCAGCTTTCGGATCACATATAAATCTCAATGTAAAAAAAAAATGTGACTGGTTTTGTGGTCCAGGGTCACATTTGAAGATCATATGGAGTCAAACAACTCTGGACCCCATTTACTTTCATTATGAGCACAAAGCAGACATTTCTCAAAATATCTTTGTTGAATGTTGATTTTTGGGTGGACTGTCCCTTTAAACGCTTATAACTCCACCAGTCTGACAGATCTAAAGGAGTTATATGGATGAGCAGCAGAAAATGCTGCATTACTGTAGTTTTCCTCAGTGTTTCCATCATTTGTCTTGCGGTGCGGGCCGTAATTACAGCGAGCTGCACGTGGCAGCTCAAACCTCAGCCTTTTACCGAGTCATGTCTAAAGTTTTCCTGTTACGCTGATCCGACAGATTATATTTATAGGCTGCGTGACGCTGAGCCACGTAACGCTGCAGAAACACACCGGGAACGGCCCTGCGCTCGTCTTACTGAGGATACTTCATCAATCACTCCAATCTGTGTTGGTAATGTAAATAAAGTTTAAATAAAATAGGAATATTAGATGGAAAAACGTTCAAATACTGAAATAAGTTCACGTCGAAGCACCTAAATTATTAACTGCAAATAAATAAAAACTGGTAAAATTAAATGGTAATATTTAAAAATAGCAAAAACTAATACAAATGACAAAGGCACAAATTTCTTACAAATTAAACTTAAATTCAATTTTGAAATATAAAATAAAAGCAAATTCAAATTAAATACTGAAATGCTATATAAATAATACTAAAATGATTAAGTTGTAAGTAAAACGGAGATTATTGGAGTTACTGTTCCAGTCTTTCTTAAAAGAAATTGCAAGTAACACATTGAATTTGTGAAATTGACTTACAAATTCCCAGTGAGTTTTTCACACACCTTTTTTTTCCGTGATGTACCGACTACATTAGGTTAATTTTATTACATAATATACAAAATATTAATAAAAACTATAAATAATAGTGTATCAAAAATAATAATCATAATAAAATCACACTTATTGGAGGCAGATGACATCATTTATTATTTTCAATAGGTTTTCCATCATTTATTGGGATGTTTTGACGCCTTATTTCAGTCCAAACGTGATTTCACCAAATATTTGTGTTTTACGGCAAAACAACACAGATTTTCGTTGTGTTAATAATTACTGACCAAAACTGTGTATATCAGTGTATCTGAAACACTCACGGACAGATGTGGAGAGACAGCAGAAACACTCTGGGGTTTGTGTGCTGAACTCTGTTAATCTCTGTATCTCAACAGCTGTGTGTGTGTGTGTGTGTGTGTGTGTGTGTGTGTTTCTGTGGGAGTGTTTTGGATGCTTTGGAGGATTTCTTGGAGGATTTCTTGGAGTGTGTGTGTGAGCATGTGTTCAGAGTTGAGCTGAGGACACGTCTCTACTGTCTGGGAATTAAAGTCTGCATGAGCAGAACTAAGTCAACACACACACAGATACACACACACACACACAGATATACACACACACTCACAGACAGATATACACGCACACAGAGACACACAGATACACACGCACACACACAGACACACACACAGAGACACACACGCACACACACGCACACACACACACACACACACACACACAGACAGTTTAATTCTCTGTGTTAGAAGTTTGATCTCGTCTTCTTCAGAGGATAAATGCACTGATGAAGACAGAAACACGAGCACGCACTCGTCTGCGTTCATCACTGTAATCGATACACACTCAGACAGACCCGCCAGCCTGACGAACACTCGGGTCAGAGGTCAAGCAGGGTCTGTGTGTGTGTGTGTGTGTGTGTGTGTGAGAAAGAGAAGCCAAATGTGCCATTATGGTTCGTTCATTATAGTGTTTCTCATCTGGCTTTGTCATAATGTGACAATCCAAA
>JAULUF010000075.1:1155000-1170000 GCA_031834385.1 Semotilus atromaculatus | reverse complement strand
TAATACAGCTCATTAGCATATTCATGTATGCAAATCACCATACATTCAACTGACTGATGACATCATGACTGCGTTCTCATTTCATTTCGGAAAATGAAAAATCTGTATATCAATGCACTTCTTCAAATACAGTCAACACTTCAATTTCAATGTTTTAATTAAATTGTTTAACTTTTTATTATTATGAGTGTTTAATTTAGATTATTTTTATAAAAAAAATATTTATTTAAATTTCTTTTTACATTTTATAAATAAATTTTTACTTTAGGTTTTCATCCTCACAAAAAGGTTTATTATAGTTAACTAATGTAGTTGAAAAAATTTAATTGTAGTTGAAAAACATTTAATACATTTTAATTAATATTTCAGTTAAAGTGTTTAATTTGAGCTAGTTTCCAATGAAACATTTCTTATTTTAATTTAGTTGAAATTGATGTAGTAAAATAGCTAAAAAAATATATAATTAGTGCTGGGCAACAATTAATCACATCTAAAATAAAAGTTTGTGTTTACATAATATGTGTTCTGTGTATAATTATTTTGTATATATAAATACATATGCAAGTATATATTTAAGAAATATTTGAATGTATATTCATAGCCTACATAATTTATATTACATATGAATATTTTATATATAAATAACCAATTTTTATTAACTATATACATGCATGTGTGTGTGTTTATATATACAAAATAATTATACACAGCACACACACACATATATTATGTAAATTATATTATGCATTTTGGATGCGATTATTCACGATTAATTTTAAATTGCCTTTAAAAAATTTTTTTTATAATCTTAAACCCGTTATAGATTATAATATCTGCAGCATGACCGTGTGAGGGTGATCTCCTGCAGATGAGTAAAGAAACACTGTCAGCAAGATGAGAGAGAGACAGAGAGAGAGACAGAGAGAAAGACACACACACACAGAGAGAGACACACACACAGAGAGAGAGAGAGAGAAACACACACACACACAGAGAGAGACAGAGAGAGAGAGACACACACACACACACAGAGAGAGAGAGAAACACACACAGAGAGAAAGACACACACAGAGAGAGAGACACACACACACACAGAGAGAGAGAAAGACACAGAGAAACACACACACACACAGAGAGAGAGAGACACAGAGAGAGAGAGAGACACACACACACACAGAGAGAGAGAGAAACACACACAGAGAGAAAGACACACACACAGAGAGAGAGAGAGAGACACACACACACAGAGAGAGAGAAAGACACAGAGAGAAAGACGCACACACAGAGAGAGAGAGACACACACAGAGAGAAAGACACACACACACACACAGAGAGAGAGACACACACACACACACAGAGAGAGAGAGAGACACAGAGAGAGAGAGACAGACACACACAGAGAGAGAGAGATGTGCTGATTTATGATGTTCTCAGTCCAACTCTTGATCGATTGAGTGTATAAATTATCTTCATGAGGCTGAATAATGCTGACGGTACAGAGCTGTGTGTGTGTGTGTGTGTGTGTGTGTGTGGAACCGATCGATCCTGCTGTTTTCCAGGAGCACAGATGTGTAGTTTGGACAGATCCGATGTTCGGGAACATTCCCTGATCCTGGAGAACACGAGCTCAGACTCGGAGGACTGCAGCTCTTCCAGAACACCTGTTACAGTCACCGAGGAACACGGACCCCTGCTGGACAACCGCCGCACTGACACTCAGTCGACCCGGAAGTACACTTTCAGATGAAAACATGAGCGGAAGCGGGCATCAAAGGTAGCCGGCAAAAACAAAAGAAAAAAAATGAACGAATTAATTCATAAATAAAATAATATTAAAATAATATGTCTCATTATTGCGAATCTCTCTCTTCGCCACGAGCTAGTAGTGTGAAGTTCGGATCATTTTACTGACTCGGATCTTTAAATCTCGTTAATCAAAATAAACGAATCTTTTTTCGAGTCATTTCGTTCATTTCAGCAGAATGTATTTACAGTATTACATGTTAGTCATATTCCCCAAACACATCAAATTAGTTAGAATAAGGAAAAAATGCAATGCAAGAAAAAGGCCAAATTATGAGAAACAGAAACGATTAATTAATTAATCTGGGTCTTCAGACTGTTGTAGTGATCGCCTCCTCGTCATCACGACACACACACATATATATATATATATATATATATAAACAGAACAGAAAGCTTTAATAAAATAAATTAAAAAGTTGAAACAAGTTTATTGTCTTAATTGCTTTAAGATTCTTAGATGTCGAAATGCTTCTAAAAACAATGAAAAAGGGATTCTGCTGAGTGAATTTACTACGGTGAATGTGAAACTTTGCAATGAACAATAATAGATTAATAATAAAATAGGCTACTCATTAAATTTAGCATTTTGTATATTAAAGAAGCCAAACAGTACATCCTTAAAAAGCAAAGAGAAATCCGGAAGCAGATTGCGTTTCGCATACAGAATTAATTAGTTCATCTTTCGAGTCTTCGGGTTCGAGTCATTCGTTCATCACGTGACAAAAGAACGAACAACTCAGAAGAATCAGAGCCGAAGACTCGAGAGTTGCACTAATCAATTCTCTAACAATTGTTGTCAAATGAATAATTTGTGTGTATGTGTGTGTGTGTGTGTGTGTGAGAGAGAGAGAGAGAGAGAGAGAGAGAGAGAGACTCTCTCTCTCTCTGTGTGTGTGTGTGTGTGTGTGTGTTTGTTTTTTGTTTGTGTGTGTGTGTGTGTGTGTAAATAAATATACTATAATATTATATAAATTATATTAAAGTGATCTGGAACTTTATAGTTTACTCTGGTCGTGTTTGTTGTTCTTGTCAGTAAAGATAATGTCTCGTAAGAGGTCTCGGATGCTTTATTCGCTGCAGAAACACACACACACACACACACCGCTCAGTGGATTATGGGATAGGCTACTCGTCTCTCCCTTCAGTCTGCCCATATCGCGGAGAAAGCAAGTATAAGCATCGATAAAACACTCAAAATGCAATCAATGACGGTATATGTCATGAAATCACAGCCTTACATTACACTTAAACATGTTTATCTCATGAAATAAATCGATGGCGTATTTTTATACACTTCAAATTGTCCTTACCGGCTCGTTAAGCTCACGCGGACCCGTCATGACACATGCGCTTCTGAAGGTGGCGCTGTTGGCATTATGTGCCCCGTATAAAACATTCCGCATGAATGGTTCCCAATAGAATTAATTACGTAAATTGTACCTAACTTGGAACACAAATAAAAAATAATAAGTTTTGATGGAGTTCATTAGGCTACATGTTATACGTATTGAACCAGCGACACCTGCTTACATGCGGAGAAACGAGCTCTTCAGTCACGTGACTCCTGTCCACAGCCGGAGCCCGAAGGGGTCGTTCACCCACACCTGAAGATTAGCCCATGATCCACTCACCCCGAACACACAGGAGTCACAGTCTTCTCTCACACGAACACAGGCTGAGTTATATTAAAACATTTCCTGGCTCTTCCCAGCTTTAGGCTATATAATGGGAGTCGATGGGTAGGCTATATGTTTTTGAAGTTCATCAAAGCGCATCTGTGATGATACACTTTTATGATGGACAGATGCACTTTTATTATGTATAGATGCACTTTTATGATGATAGATGCACTTTTATGAACTTCAATCTGTTGGTTGCAATTCACTCCCATTATAAATCTTGGAAGAGCCGGGAAATGTTTTAATATAACTCTGATTGTGTTCGTCTGAGAAGAGTGTCATACACACCTGTGTTCAGAGTGAGTAAATCATGGGCTAATTTTCATTTCTTGTGAACTACCCCTTAAAGCCCTGCATAGAAACACACACACACATGATGAAGATGAGGATGAAGATGATGTGAACAGTCTCGCTGTGGTTTCTTCATGTACAGTAAGTGTGTATGTCGTATATCAGCGCTCAGACTCTCCACACTCACTGATTAAACTTTATTTCCTGTAACAGAGGAACGAGACGCTGCGGTTTGGAGGAGAGAGGGAACAGAGGAACATTCAGGAGAAAGACAGAGTGTGTTCGGGGAAAATCCAGGGGAAATTAAAACGACCATTTAAACCCTGAATGTGTGTTAAACAAACAGCGGCCGCTCGTATATCCAGTTAATACACTACAATACTGCTTCTGTCTACACACTCCGTGAGTTCAGTTTAGTGTCTCAACATGTGTGTCTCAGTTCACTGTGTGATCAGCCTGTTTAAAATAAATAAACCGGGGCATGTTGTCACAACACATACACACACACTCCAAAAAAATATGTTTCTGTCTTGTTTTCCAGAATAGATACATAGCCTAATATATTCTTTATTGACTCAAAAAACAAACCGGGGCACGTTGTCACACACACACACGCACGCACGCACACACACACACACAGACGCACGCACACACACACACACAGGTTTGTTTTTGTGATTTATGAGGACATTCCATAGGCGTAATGGTTTTTATACTGTACAAACTATATATTCTATCCCCTCACACACACAAACACACACACACACACACACACTGCCCCATCCCTAAACCTACCCATCACAGGAGACATGCTGCAATTGTAAATTTTTTAAAAAAACATTGTTTTTTATGTTTTTTAAGCCATTTGAAATATGAGGACTCATGCAATGTCCTCATAAGTCACGTGTAAGTTGTAATACCAGTGTAATATGCATGTTATTATACACATTTGTGTCCTCATATATCACAAAAACAAACACACTCTCACACACACACACACACACACACACACACACACACACACACAGCAAAAATTATGTTTCTGTCTTGTTTTCAGCACAGATGTATAATACTCTTTATTGAAAAAAACTAATTGGGGCATGTCGTCACAATACACACAACACACACATTGCAAAAAAAATTTCTGAAAAAATTATGTTTCTGTCTTGTTTCCCAGCAAATTTAGAATGCAGTTTTGAACTAGATGGTTGAAAGACACACAAAACTGGACGGATGGAGTTCTTGCATATGTTTTCATGGTGAGTTTTTAGTTTTTTCCCAAATGCAGGCCTAATTTCTATTTTAAATCAATTAGTCAATGAATCAATAGAGTCTCAAACGCTTCCTGGTGCATTTGTGTACTTGTTTGTTCTTCAAGTAGGTCAGTGGAACATGAATGCTGCATTAATGGGCTAAAATTAGCCTCATCAGACCCAGAAGACGTTTTTAATTAAAGAGGAAAGAAACATCAAGGCATCGGCCCAATTAACAGATCAGCACAAGAATAACGACACAGGACTGAACTGAAGATTAGTGAACGAGGGCAGATCCTGCGGATAATCCCATTTACTGGCTGATGGAGAACCGGATCTGTTGGACATTTCATTCCCACTCAGATAAAGGAGAAGCTTTATATACCAGTTATATACCAGTTAATAAAGAAAGGATATTTTAACCCCTGCAATCCTTGATCAGGCTTCATCTGTTAAACTCCACACGAGCGCTAGATGGCGCCACGCGCTGGTGAATCTACACACACACACACACACACACACACACACACACACACACACACACTACAGCGACATTTCATTGATAAACTGTTGCTTCTGATTGTATCTGTAACTTAATAAACTAATAGAGCTCATTTCTCAACCGAGCATGAGAAACTCTAATATGAAGAAAAAAAGACTTGAAATTCGGGGGGGAAAACAAAGCTTGTGATTTTCAACACCAAAAACGTTCTTAAATATAAAGTTATTTAAAAAAAAAGAAAAAAAGAATTGTGATAAAATAAAGTAGGCTAAATGCAACATTTACAAGCATGTGCAAAAACATTTTTTAATACTTTACAATAAGGTTCATTAGTTAACATCAATTAATGTATAAACTAACAGTGAGCAATACATTTGTTACTGTTTTTGCTAATCTTTGTTAATGTTAGTCAATAAAAATAGTCATTCATTGTTTGTTCATGTTAGTTCACAGTGAATTAACTAATGTTAACAATATTTTAATAATGTATTAGTAAATGTTGAAATTAACATTAGATTAATAAATGCTGTATAAGTGTAGGTCATTATTAGTTCATGATAATAACTAATTAAGCTAATTTTAAAGTGTTACCAAATATATAAATGTATTTATTGGAGAGTTATAAAAGCTAAGTTAAGTTGGGGAATGTTATTGTGGGCACATAACGGTACATCCAATACCTGGAGCGCAACTCGCTTGTAATATTCAGTCTGTGCGATGATTGACATCCTCCTCGTCCAATCAGCAGCCGAGGCGATGACTTTACAATAGAAAGGGGAGCCAGAGAGGGGCGGGGTCTCACACAGAGAGCCAATAGCAGGACAGGAGGGCGGGCACTTTCTCAACTCGGGCTTTTGTTCTCTGTCAGGGCAGTAAAGTGAAGTTTGGTCACCGTTATTCCGCGGGACATCCCGTATCAGAATCACAGGGATAATATTAGAGCTCCTTTATTCCCTTCAGGAACAACTCCCGTGCAGTGTGAGATCTGAGGATTTACTGACGGCGAACTTTTACTTTTTCCTCACAATGGAAACTCCATCATCTTCATCATCATGAGAGGAACGCGTTGAGTTTTACTGGGTGAAATTCTGACAGGATTTTACTTCATGCGAATGAACTCTTTTTCCTCCCGTGAAAGGATTTTTGAAGGATTAAACCTGTGGAATTACAACAGTAAGAACTCAACTTTACCTTAAGTTTGTTTAAAACACCAAACGCGGATACATTTGGATACATATTCATCTTTTTTTTCTTTTCTTTCTTTCTTTTTTTTTTTTTTTTTGGATACAATGCAAATGTGAGTTGAATGTATCAGGCTTGGAAAAACCCTGACTGGATCTGTGATCATGGCGCGTTCAGGTACATCTATGGACACTTTGCACCTCATTTTATTCGTTTTATGGACTTTATCGCGCTATTCTTTATCCAGTCAAGTTCGGCAGGAGTTTGAGGTTCTGGAAGAGCAGTCGACGGGCACATATGTGGGCACTATCAACACCAAACCCACTTTCACATACAGATTCAGCGAACAACACAAACTTTTTTCCATCAACGCCACGACGGGCGTCATATACACGTCCTCAGTGATCGATCGAGAAGTTTTGCCGAGTAATATCATTAATGTTGTGGTTTTATCCAGTCAGCCGACTTACCCAACTGAAGTGCGCATCGTGGTTCTGGATATTAATGATAACGCGCCTGTGTTTCCCGACGCGTCGATCGTGGTGTCGTTTAAAGAGGACGCGAGCAACGGGCGTCAGGTTATATTAGACACCGCGACGGACTCAGACATCGGGACCAATGGAGTGGATCACACGACTTACCGAATCATTAACGGGAACGATCAGCGGAAATTTCGCTTGGATATCACCGTAAACCCGAGCGGTGAAGGCGCGTTTCTGCACCTCGTGTCCACAGGAGGGCTTGACAGAGAAATAACCCCTTTCTATCAGCTCCTAATCCAGGTTGAAGACAAAGGAGAACCTAAAAAGTTTGGGTACCTGCAGGTAAACGTCACAATTCAGGATATAAACGACAACCCGCCTGCGTTTGACCAGGACCAGTACCAGACCAGTGTGTTTGAGGACTCTGCCATTGGCTCCAGTGTACTTCAGATATCAGCCACAGACTTGGATGAGGGTGCGAATGCTGATATTACATATTTTTTAGATGAAGGAACTCCATTTCAGATTGACCCCAAAACCGGGACTGTTATTATAAAGGACGGGTTAGATTATGAGACTAAGAAAGAGTATTCCCTAACCATCCATGCTGTAGATAACGGTATTCCCTCTCTCAAAGTCAGGTCTGAAGCGACTATCAAATTGCTTGATGTTAATGACAACGACCCTGTTGTTAAATTTCGCTACTTCCCTACAACGTCCAAATTCGCTTCGGTCGACGAAAACGCACAAGTTGGGACGGTCGTAGCATTACTGACCGTTTCTGATTCGGATTCGTCCACCGCTAACGGTAATATCTCGGTTTCGATACTCGGTGGAAACGAGCAGAGACACTTTGACGTTCACAGTTCGCCCGTCCCAAATCTGAGTCTAATCAAAGTAGCAAGTGTGTTAGACAGAGAGAGAATCTCCTCATACAACCTCACCGTCTCAGTGTCAGATAACGGCAAGCCCGTGTCCCGCTCGTCCTTTGCAAGTCTGGTTATATTTGTGAATGATATTAACGACCATCCGCCTATATTTCAGGAAGCTGTGTATAAAGTAGACATAAGCGAAGACATTCCCAAAGGCAGTTACATTAAAGGGGTCTCGGCTACAGATGGAGACTCCGGGCAGAACGCCAATCTCCGTTACTCACTTGTGTCTGGAAACAGTTTGGGTTGGTTTGCCATCAGTGAGAACAGTGGATTGGTTACCAGTGCGGCAGAACTCGATAGAGAAAAAGCTTCTCAAATAGTGCTAAATATCAGCGCTAAAGACCAAGGCCTGCAGCCGAGAATCTCCTACACCAAATTGATTGTGAATATAACAGACGTTAATGATCAAATCCCTACTTTTACGCAAAACACATATCACGTTTCGTTAGTCGAACATTCCTCTGTCGGGTCCGAGCTTGTGGTGTTGTCTGCGACAGACTCGGATCTCGGGTCAAACGGCACGATCCGATTCTCGTTTGACACAGAAACCCCTGTTAGCGTTCAGAAGCAATTCAGATTAGATGCGATTTCAGGTCGTGTGAGTTCAGCAACCGAGTTAGATCGAGAAGAGGAAAGCTCTTATCTTCTGTACATCAAAGCCACAGATGCAGGAACGCCTCCTCTTTACTCCAACTGCAAAGTTAACATCACGCTGAAAGATGTGAACGATAACAGCCCAGTGTTTTACCCGCTGCAATATTTCGCTAATGTTAAAGAAAACGAGCCGACCGGCTCATTCGTGAGTATTGTGACCGCATCCGATCCTGATTTGGGTCTCAACGGCACTGTTAAATACGCCATCACTGCGGGTGACTCCTACAAGTTTCACATTAACAGCAACTCTGGTAAAATCACGACGCTAGTGCCACTTGATCGAGAGGAAAAAACCGCGTATCAGCTGCAGGTTTCGGCGACTGACGGAGGCGGGTTGCGTTCGCACACACACGCTATAGTCACGATCACGGTTATCGATACACAAGATAACCCTCCCGTATTCAGTCAGAACGAGTACAGCTTCGTTATGTTTGAAAATGTGGCGATCGATAGCATTATTGGGACTGTATCGGCCACCACAGTAGATCTGAACACTAATATCACTTATTTAATCGCTTCGGGCGACCAGCGCGGTTTGTTTGACGTTAAACGCGGCACTGGGCAGATCATAGCGTCGGGTGTTGTGGACAGAGAAGAACAGGCGTTTTACCAGCTAACGGTGATCGCTAGGAGTGGGGAGGTTACAGGGGAAGCGTTAGTTAACATCACAGTGAAAGATTTAAACGATAACGCACCTCGTTTTATTCATGCTGTCGAGCACGTTAGCGCTGTTGAAAACTGGGCCGCCGGTCTTCATATATTCCAGGCGAAAGCCTCGGATCCGGATGAGGGCACCAATGGTGTGATCGTGTACAGCCTCAAACAAAACCCTAAAGGTTTGTTTCACATTCACGAAAAGCACGGATTGATCTCTCTCACCGGCCCCCTAGAGGTCACAACCAGTTCCTACCAGCTGGAGGTCGTGGCCTCTGACCTCGGCATCCCTCAGCGCACTTCCAGCTTTATTCTCACTATTAGCGTGTACGACGTAAACGACAACGCGCCAGTGTTCGACCAGCTCTCCTACGAAGTCACCATTTTGGAATCCGAGCCGGTGAATAGTCGTTTTTTTAAAGTTGAGGCCAGCGATAAAGACTCTGGGCTCAATGGGGAAATTGTGTATGACATCACTAGCGGGAACACGAACGACGTTTTCGGGATTTTCCCCGATGGACAGTTGTATATTAAAGCAGATTTGGATCGAGAAGTACAAGATCGGTATAGTTTATTAGTGGTGGCTAAAGATAGAGCGGTCGAGCCGCTGAGCGCGAACGTTAATGTGACGGTTCTCCTCGACGACGTCAACGACAATCGCCCGCTTTTCAACAGCACTAATTACGTGTTTCACTTCGAGGAAGAGCGGGAACGAGGCTCTCTCGTCGGGCGTGTTTTCGCTGAGGATAAAGACTTCGGGCCGAACTGCGAAGTCCGTTACTCCTTTGAAACGCCACAGTTAAATTTCGAGCTCAACGCCATTACGGGCGTGTTGACTAGCACGCTACAGTTTGACCGTGAATCTCTCATGAGGCAAAGAGGAGCTTCAGTGTTCAGTTTCACAGTCGTTTCTTCCGATCAAGGCCTTCCCAAGCCTCTCAAAGACCAGGCTAAAGTTCAAGTCTATATACAAGACATCAACGACAACCCACCGAAGTTCACCAAAGACATTTACCAGGGCTCAATCTCTGAATCCGCACCAAATATGACACAACTGCTCCGAGTCTCCGCCTCAGATATGGATGAAAATAAAAACGGACTTGTTCGCTACGACATAATAGAGGGAAATGAGGAAAAACAGTTTAGCATTGATGGTAGCTCTGGTCAGGTTACGCTAGTGGGAAAACTTGACTTCGAGTCGACGCCCTTTTACTCCCTTAAAATCATCGCTGAGGACTCTGGGATTGTGCCTCTGTCATCCACTTGTGTGCTGAGCATCAGCGTTCTGGATGATAATGATAACTCTCCGTCCTTTCCCAAATCCACCCTCTCAGTGGATGTGCTGGAGAACATGCGGATCGGAGAGCTAGTCGCCTCAGTGACCGCCACGGACTCTGATTCGGGATCCAACGCTGAAATCACATACAGCATTTCTGCTACAAACAACCACGGCACTTTCAGCATCAGTCCCAACACCGGCAGCATCTTCCTAGTCAAGAAACTCGACTATGAAACTCAATCCCTTTACAAACTCAACGTGACGGCTAAAGATAACGGAAGGCCGTCCAAGTCTTCCTCTATTCCGGTTTTAATCCACGTGAGGGATTTTAACGACAACCCTCCTGTTTTTACACCAGGTGACATTTTTAAGTCAATCCCTGAAAACCTCCCGCTCTCAACCTCGGTTATGACTATAACGGCTCACGACACGGACGCCGATATCAACGGCGAGCTCGAGTACTCGATCGTCCAGCAGACACCCAGGGGTGCTCACTTTAGCATAGACCCTTCGTCTGGCGTTATCTACACGAATAAAGACATCGACAGAGAGTTCTCAAACCTTTTTGAGCTTACAATCAAAGCAACAGACCAAGCCGTGCCGTCCGAGTTTCGCCGTTTCGCGCTTAAAAACGTCACAATATGGGTGACGGACCAAAATGACAACATCCCGACGTTTATCTCCCAGAATGCACTAGTTGCAGAATCTAACATCGTGATCGGGTCCATTCTGACAACCGTAATCGCGTTCGATCCAGACGAAGGGGCGAACGGAGAGGTGGAGTACGAGCTTGTGAGAGGAGATTCAGACACGTTTATAATGGATCGCTACAGTGGAGATATCAGATTAGCATCTCAGCTCGTTCCCTCGAAGCTCATCTATAGTTTAACCGTGTCGGCGACGGATCACGGCACGGATCGCAAAACCTCACGGACGGAGCTAACGATCCTCCTTCAGGGTACGGACGGCCCGGTCTTCTCCCAACCCAAATACATCACCATTTTAAAGGAAGGCCAGCCGCCGGGAACCAACGTTATCTCTCTGGACGCCGCCAGTCCTCGTGGCACCGGCACCAAGGTGGAGTTTTTTATAGTTTCGGTCCGTAGCGGAGGGAAGGCCGCGGGCCGGCTGTTCACCATCGGACGCCACACCGGGATGATCCAAACGGCTGCCGAACTGGACCGGGAGCAAGGCTCGGATCTGTACTTGCTGGACGTGTACGCCATCGAAGCCGACGCTAGCCAGCCCAGAACGCAACACGCCGCGGTGAGTTTACGCTTTTATGTTGGTGCCATTGATTGATTTTGATGGTTCTTCCTGCATATTATGTGAAAGGAAATCTACGGGAACGTAGAATATCACAACCAGTCAGAAGTTTGGGATTGGTCAGATTTTTTTTTTTTTTTTTTTTTTTTTTTAAGAGTCTTTTCTGATCATCAAAGCTGCATTTATTTGATTTAAAAAACAAAACAGTAAAACAGTGAAATATTATTAGAATGTAAATCAGCTGACAAAAAACATTGAACATGAAACATTAACCGTTCAAAAGTTTGGGGTCAGTAAGAAATTAAATTTTTTGGGAGAATGAAATAAAATAAATCAATACTTTTATTCATCAGGGATGAATTGATCAAAAGTGACAGTAAAGACATTTATAATGTTACAAAAGATTCTGTTTAAAAAAAATTCTGTTCTTTTGAACTTTCTATTCATCAAAGAATCCTGAAAAATAAAATGTATCACAGTTTCCAACATTGATAATACAGGTGAAACTCGAAAAATTAAAATAGCATGCAAAAGTTATAATTTTGATGATTATGGCTTACAGCTTATGAAAACCCCACATTTAAAATCTCAGAAAATTAGAATATTACATGAAATCAATAAAAAAAAGGATTTTAAATACAGAAGTGTCGGCCCTCTGAAAAGTATAATCATGCATATGTATATAGTTATATATACTAAATATAGTAGTTTCACTTTTTAATTTGAATAACTGAAATACATGAAGTTGTGCACGATATAAATTTTTCGAGTTTCACCTGTGATCATAAATGTTTCTTGAGCATCAGATCATCATATTCTCCTGATTTGTGAAGGATCATGTGACACTGAAGACTGGAGTAATGATGCTGAACATTCAGCTTTGATCACAGGAATAAATTACACTTTACTGTATATTCACATAGAAAACAGCTGATTTACATTGGAATAATATTGCACTATTTTGACTGTATTTGCAGCCTTGGTGAGCAGAAGAGACTTTAAAAATCGTACCGATCCAAAGCTTGTGTCTGGTAGTGTGTCCTGAAACATGTGCTGAAGTCATTTGTGTGATTGTGGTGGAAAAACCTGAGCGAAAATATCCAAGCTAACCCGTACGTGCGTTACTGAAGTCTCCGCTCTCTCCCTCCCCCTGCTCCTTCAGCCGATCTGGGTTGTATTAAGTATAAATTGCTTTGCACTTGAGAATGTGGGCTTTGTTTTTGGCAGGCTTGCTGTATTGTTTCAGCTCAGAGAGAGCACCGCCGTAATCTCAGGCTGGAACAGAGAGAGGGGGATCCTGGGTAAAATATAGACCAGTGGACTAATCTCTCTTATCAGCAGCGACAAACTTAACCAATCAGACGCTGGACAGCGTGATTGCAGATATTAATAACACAAAAGAGCAGGATGGAATAGTTTGTTTCTTTCTGAGGCCTTGTCCACACTAATACGGTTCTGTTTGAAAACACATCTTTTTCTCTCCGTTTTGGCCTTCGGTCACACTGAGACGGCGCTTTTATCAATGACGCTTTTTGAAACGCTCTGGATAAATGTGAAAACGCCGCTTTCGTGTTGTCGTGTGGACTGTCAAAACGTTTGGTCATGTGACTCATATTCCCTCGTACGGTGTTGTGCTGTTATGTTCACTTTCACACTGTTGCTGAAATATGTTGCTTCACACACTCCTCATATCACAGTCCTGCACACAGACAGAACATTTACTCACATTTGCTGTCCTGCAGTAAAACATGAGCAGTTTTAGCATTTTAGACCAAACATATGTATAATGGTGAGTGAGTAATAAGTCTATTAGCCTATTTATTTCCCCGCCTGTATCATCTCGGTGAGCTTCTGTGAGGGTTTACACGTGCGCTGTAAAAGTGAATTTAGCGTTTTCAGGCGTTTTACAAAAGTTTCTCATCCGCACTGTGACGCATGAAAACGGCTGAAAACGCTAGTGTGGACGAGGAGTGTTTTCAAACGTATCCGGATTAATGTAGACGTAGCCTTAAATGTAGAGCTTTATTTTGCAAGATATGTGAGGCATTTTGCAGTTTGTGTGTGCAATTACTGGATTTGTGTGTAAAGTTGTGAAAAAGAGGCACAGTTTTGAAAATGTGTGTAAAGTTGAAAAAAAATTAATTGTACAAATCTAGTAGGCTAATCTGTACTATCCACACACTACTCCTTGTTTATTCAGAAAACCCAATTTAAGATTAATTTAGAGTTTGAGTGCCGTTTTGTCAAGAAAAACAGTTGCATTCACTCGTTTCCCAAATTGAATTTTCAATACAACTGAAAAATATGAGAACATCACATAAGCTGACTTCATAAATTGATGTTGATTTTCCTAAAAATTTCTCACCATTATGATGATCAGTGTTTGCTTTGGTGAGGCACTTGGCACTTCATTTATATGATTATAATTCTCTTCCTATTGACGCAACAATAAATCAGTTATTCGGTTTCAACAGAAGGGAAGTAGTAAATAGATTGTGTGTAATTATTGGATTTGTGAGGCTAAGATATGAAAATGTGTGTAAGCAGTTTAAAAAAAAATGTATTGTAAAAAATCTATTCTGTACAATTCACACACTACTCAGAAAACCCAATTTAAGATTAATTGATTGGTTTGAGTGCCATTTTGAAATTTTTTTTTCTTGGATTTGTGTGTAACGTTTAGAAAATGTGAAAAAACCCCTAATAACAAGACACGGCGGGAGGGAATTGTTTGTTTGTTTCTTATTGTCCTGGTGTTCTGGTGAGATGAAGCGTCTGAAAGGGAAATGAGTGTTGAGGATCCGCGTGTGGGACTCGATACCTGTCTCCCACTGAGAGCCGGGGAATTATCCGGGCTTGTGCGCCGCGGGCGATGTCGGAGCCGGGTGGTCCCAGAGACAGGCTTTGTGCCTGAACAGGCAATAAGTGACCATTAAATTCAGCTGACCCTCTAAGTCTCACAGTGAATAGAAATGCTCTTTGAGAGAGGAGTGGGGGGGCGGCGCTGGATCTCGGGC
>JAULUF010000075.1:1137500-1150000 GCA_031834385.1 Semotilus atromaculatus | reverse complement strand
TTTAAGCGCTTGAAGTCTGGAGCCGTTCACACACGACGTCTCTGTAACGCTGTCCGGACTGATCCGTCAGGTGTTGGAGGCGTGTGTGTGTGTGTGTGTGTGTGTGTGTGTGTGTGTGTGTTATTTCTGATCTCCTCCATATGGATGTTATGGTCGTGAATATGGATCTCAGATATAACCGTACGCGTCACACGCTGGCCGAGTCCTGCCGGGGTTTGGTCACTTCAGGCTCGGATGGAAATCGGTCATTATTTTCTCACCCTCATGTCGTTCCAAGCCTTTCTCTCCTCAGTTAACAGCAAAAGGAGATGTTTAGCGAATCTCTGTTTTATTAAACTAGCTCATATGAAGCTGTACTTCTACTTTTGTGTTGTTATTCTCTGAAAATCCTTATGACTTATTTTAAAAACAGCTTCATATATGTATTGTGACTATATGGACATTATGCGATGACCTGGGGTTAAATTAAACATGTTTATTACTTATTACTGCATTAAAATAACTATGACTAAAACTAAAACTTAATTTAATAGCTGCCACAGTCTTAACTTATTTTATCTAAAAGTTCATTTTTGATCTAAATGTTTAGTATAATTCAGTTAATAGCAAGAGGAGATGTTTAGCTGAATCTCTGTATTATTAACGTATCATAACGTCATATGAAACCCTACTTCTACTTTTGTGTTGTTTTTCTCTGAAAATCATTTGTGTTCATAAATGATTTAATTCAGACATTTTGTTCTGTTTCTCACACTAAACCAGAGTTTTTTACATGACGGTAATGAGTGCTTTATGGAAATGTGATTAATTCTCACGGAAACAACGTCATTGTGCAATAAAACAATGTCATAGTCGCAATAGACTTCTTCAAAACAACTTCATTTTTTTTTATACTATATATATATATATATAATAATTTGACCTGCATGGAGATCATGCTATGAACTGGGGTTAAATAAAAATAAATTATTAATTGAATAAAAAAAAAAAAAAAAGATCTGAAATGAACTGTATTCAAATAAATATAACGCCACAGACTTAAGTTTCTTAAATTAAAAAATTAAAAAATAGTATGCAATACATTTCTTATTTTTATTTAGTTTTACTAGATGTATTAAAATAACTAAAATGGAAATAAAAATTCGTAAAAACTATAGACATCTAAAAAAAACTATTAATAATCATTTTCTTTGTAAAACGAACAAAATTTTTAAAAATGTTTAAAAATGTACATTCATGCATTTTAGCCATATAAAAATGAAAGTGTAAATAAAATGTAAAATATGACCTATAATAGTGTGTCAGTATTATATGAGTGTAGTAACTGATGATGGGAGTGTATTACTCCAGGTTCCCACAGACGTGTTCCCATCGGGTGATGTTTAACTGGGATGTTTGTGTGTGTCGTGTGTGTGTTTACACACATCTGCCAGATCACTGTTATTTTCTGCGCTGTTTGTTGGTCTTGCAGTGAAATCATCCCTCGGTCTCTCGCTCTACCGTCGCTTCTCTTCACTGTCATCATAAACAACCCTATAAAGACATGGCGTCGTTCATATTTCATCATTCCACAGTTTTCTGATGTGTTTTTGCAGCTCATTACGACTCTTATTCGGGGAATTATGAGGAGCTTCGTTAGAGAGCTGCTTTTTATTTATGATGCTGTTTGTTATTAGTTATGTGCATAAATCATAAACTCATTAATTACACAAAGCCGAGGGAGAGCGGATAAACCCCAGGACGTCCCGGAGAAGCACAAAGAGTTTGATCTTCTTCCTCGCAGGATATTCTGAGTGTGTGAAGCATTATTACTGTGTGTTTTACAGCCAGACGGCGTTCATTACACTGGCCAGATTCAGACGCAAGAGGAAAGAAGGAAATCTGTCCATAAAAAATCCATGAGATTTTTCTTAAGATTTTCTTTGTCTTTCTGAACACAAAATGACATATTTAGGCCTTAAATAGTGACCAGTAAGCTCTATATTAGCAGATATTTGTTCTTGTTTTACGCATAAGCTAATTTTTCATTAAACAAGACTTAATATCTTCAGTTATTTTGCTTCTCCAGTAAATGTCTCTTGATTTAAGAATGTTTAGATATTAGTCTGTGTGTGTGTGTCTGTGAGGTGTGTGTGTGAGAAGTGTGTGTGTAAGTGTGTGTGTGTGTGTGTAAGTGTGTGTGTGTCTGTGAGGTGTGTGTGAGAAGTGTGTGTGTAAGTGTGTGTGTGTGTGTGTGTGTGTGTAAGTGTCTGTGAGGTGTGTGTTTGTTTGTTTGTTTGTGTGTGTGTCTGTGAGGTGTGTGTGTGTGTGTGTGTGTGTGTGTCTGTGAGGTGTGTGTGTGTGTGTCTGTGAGGTGTGTGTGTGTGTGTGTGTGTCTGTGAGGTGTGTGTGTGTGTCTGTGAGGTGTGTGTGTGTGTGTGTGTGTGTGTGTCTGTGTGTGTGTGTGTGTGTGTCTGTGAGGTATGTGTGTGTGTGTGTGTGTGTGTGTTTTTCACACTAAAATATCATTTAGTTTTATAGCACTTACAGTATATGGAGCTTTTGGTCATTATGTGTGTGCTAAATATCTCATTTTGTGTTCGGAAAGACAAAGCAAGTCTATTAAAAGCACATTAAAGTCTATTAAACATTATGGGAATGTTACTTGTGAACGTTCTGAAACAAATAACATTTAGAAAACATTAGACGGATAAAACGACGAGCTAAAATGTTCCATTAATGATGTATAAAGTCTTGATGACGTTATTAAAGACCAGAGACCTTTGAACGAACATTCTATAATGTCACTGGAAGAACTTTTTAAATGTTAACGTGAACATTCCATTCTTCACACATTATGAGAACGTTACTTTTGAATTCTCTCTGAACATTCCGAAACATAAGTAACATTTAAAAACTGTTACATGAACGTCCAACTGAAACATTCCATGAACGACGGATAATAGAATGTTTTGAGGACATTTTTAAAGACGAGATAACTCTTATTAATGTTACTGGAAGAGCGTTTGTTCTAGAACTCCACCGTTCCTCATTAAACGTGTACTCTGTAATACTGTGAGCGGCGAGGTGTTTAATGAACTGAATGACAGCTCTTAAAACCAGGAACGGTGCGTCGCATCTAAAGCTTCCCACTGGCTCTTCCAGCACAAAAGCTCTTGTGTTTCCCTCAAATTCCTGCAATTTTCAGGGAATTAATCTTTTTTTTCTCCAGGCGTGAGCATCAACAAGTCTTTAGAGCGTAATGCTCTTAGCAGGTCATTAAGCTTTTTGAGCGTGTAACGGCGAACACTGAGCGCTTCTGTGTCTGTCTCTGATCACTGACACTTTAATAAAGTCGTTTTAAGTTCAGCCGACTGAATTTTGCACCTTTTCTGCGGTCGCCATGGTTACGGGGAAGCGAGGAGCATTCAGCTTTTACATGCAAATGCGGAGAGAAATGCGGAGAGAAAGAGCTTTCAGGCGCTCGGCTTTTCTCTCAATCGTCTCCATCTGACAGCACTGAACTAAAGGAACTCTTAAAGCGTGAAAAACGCCCGTCTCTCTCTCCGTCTCTCTCTCCGCCGGGTCAGAAAGTTGCTCTTGATGTTTTGCTCTTTAACTTTCCTCATATTCACTTCCTCTTCTGGGCTCCGGAGAAACAGGAGAACTATGTCGAATCGACCACAATCACGTCATTTACAAGTGAAGGAAGGCGTTCTCGTGTCAGGGTGGCTCCGAGAGCAGAGCATGATGGGAAGAGATGATCAGGAACGGATCGGGTGAAATGTTTGCTTTTCATAGATACAAATAAAACAGTTCTGCTTAAAATATATACAGAAATATTAGATTTATTCCACTTTTCAGGATCAATGTTCTCAGCTAGGTTCTGAACAAACGTTAATAGAACGTTCATTCAAAGTTCAGAATTCCTGGAATGTTTCAGTTGGACTCATGTAACAGTTTTTAAATGTTACTTATTCAAAATTCAAAAGTAACGTTCTCATAATGTGTGAAGAATGGAATGTTCACGTAACATTTTTAAAACATTAAAAAAGTTCTTCCAGTAACATTAATAGAATGTTCGTTCAGAGGTACAGGTCTTAATGAATCTGAGTCGGAGTGTGTGTGTGTGTGTGTGTGTGTCTGTGAGTGTGTGTGTGTGTCTGTGAGTGTGTCTGTGAGTGTGTGTCTGTGTCTTTTAGTGTGTGTGAGGTGTGTGTGTCTGTGATTGTGATTGTGTGAATGGAGGGTTCAAACAAAGGCATGGATCTGAACACTAGGCCCAGTGTGCTGCTGCATGTGTGTGTGTGTGTTTCCCTTGTAAAGTTTAAGTGGCACTTCCCCCCGGTGAGTGTGTGAGTGTGTGAGTGTGTTTGCTCTCGGGGGGTTCGAGTGTTGCCGTGGCGACCGACTCCACCTCGAGAAATGAGTGATGCTTCACAGCTCGTCTCCTCGAGGAAAACACCGTCAAAACTCACACATTGTTTCTCATCGACACACATTTACTGGATCAGCAAAAAAACGATATTGAGTCTTGATTTCTGAAAACTGACCAAAATGAAGTGAGTTTGAGTTCAGAACATCAGCAGAAGAGTCAGAAGAGGGATGCTCCTCGGTGCTTCAGTTTTAACACTCCGAGGGAGAAACATCTGGGCTCATATTCAGCCTAACTCTGAGCCCCCTAGACCTCACGGGACACTTCTTGACCTCTGAACTCCCCGAGGTCAGAGCAGGAAGCCAGCCTGACCTTTGACCTCTGAGCAGAGTAAGTTAGGGCTCTCCGAAGAGTGGCAGCGTGTGACTGTAAATCTGTGCGAGTGCGTTTGATGGCAGTGATCGTGTCGGGGACGTAGTCGCTCGGGAATGTGTGTGTGTGTGTGTGTGTGTGTGTGTGTGTATGTGTGTCGGGCACGGAGTTGCTCGGGAATGTTCTGATCCCTGAGGAACGCCGGCGCTTCCCAGGAGTCTGTTCATTCGTTTAAATCTTATTTCATGATCTTTCACTTTTAAATACGACGTCTTGTTGAATGAAAAATCTATCAAAACGAAGTGAGTTTGTGCTTAAGGCGAGACACGGCAGGCAAAAACATAGTTTTTTTTTCACTGGTCAATTTTGAGATTTTGGGCTATTTGTCTTCAATAACATGTATTCTTTCAGACTTGTGCTGAAAAAAAATCCAAAATACACATTTAGGTCTTTATTTTACTACACTTTGTCTGTTTGCGTGTGTAGATTTCGCCTAAATTCATCAAAAGTTGGCGTTCTAAATCATCCCGCTGCTCCGCGATCGCTGTCTACTCCCTGTCATCACATATAGCGTTGGAAAGCTCTCTCTCTCCTCTTCAATGCTGTCGGATCCAAATATGGTCATTTCCTATTTATCAGCAACGAATCATGAAAGTAAAATGGGCCATTTACTCGACATGCGCAATCTCATTGGGCGATGCCAATTTCTGACAACGTGATTCGTTCAGAATCGTCACGTGACGCGCTCTGACATTTCCGTGGTAGTTCAAAATGTGGAAAGATTATGAGTTAATTTAGCCTACTATTTGTATTTATAAGTGATTATTTCTTATACGATAAGTTTAAAGTTTGTTGTCATACCTTGACAGTATCAACTGCTGACTCTGCAGTCATCTTCAGAAGCGTAACATGATGTTTCTGTGACGTCTACTATAGGTGTGATATATTTAGTTTTTGTCATTCCACCTGTGTGATGGACTGGTGGTGTGTTGTTTTGGATGTTATGATCAGTGATGGATGAAGCAGTAATGCGTTTCAGATGTTAAACAGTGTGATACATGGATTTTACTTGGACCTAAAACATATTTTGTCTGTAATTCATGGCTTTCAATAGAAATTAGTGGAATTTTGCCATAAAAATCTTTAAAGGCCGTTTTCTCAAAATGAGTTTTTTCTCACACTCCTAGTGACGATTTTCCACGTCTGTAGCACCTACATACACCAAACTTTACAGCCGTATTCCTAACTATATTGTGAAGGTTTGTTCAGAGGGATTTGTTGATATATCATTCTTGGCCTGATTTATATGACATTTTATGCCTAAAAATAGGGCGGAAATCAATTTTTTAAGGCTATTGCCAGTATTTTCTGATTTACAGGGTAACAAAAGGAGATATTAATAATCCCCTCTGAAAATGTCTTTTCATTGAATATATCAACAAAATGCAAAAATAATTTTGAACCTTGTTTTTTTCAATGGTCAGATTTGTCACTTCAAAATATATGCAAATTAGCGCATATTTAATTAGATATAGCCTGATTAGCATATTTAAACATAAAATTACAGAAAACTTGCAATACATTTTTTTCTCCTATTCATGTGAGTAATCACCTGGTAAAGTTTCATGGTGATATCTGTAAGTTAAATTTTTTACCCTATTCACCTGCAGTGTCTCGCCTTAAAACAGCGTGATCTTCATGTCACATGACATTTACAGATCAGCTGATCTGAAACCCGCAGTAATGAAAAATTATCAAAATGAAGTTAGTTTGTGCTTCAAACGCCAATGGAGTCAGAAAAATGAACCAAACGAGTCTGTGCGTGATCTCAAGCTGCTGATGTCATCGTGTCACATGACATTTGCAGATCAGCTGATTGGCTCAGAAACCCGCAGCGCTGCATTTCTTCACGCAGAACGGTTTGGTGTTCTCTGGGAAACCTCACGAGGAGAGCGGTGTGTGTTGGAGTATGAGGTGTGTGTCGTGCGTTGGCTTTCTGCGAGCGTTTGGACCGGGGAGATAAACACACGACGCTTTGGAGAACATCTGATTCCTGCCAGAGCTCAAGCTGATGGAAAACACACGCGGACTAATGCAGTTCAAATGAGCTCGGGACTCATGTCCGTCTATCTGTGATCATCTGGATCTTTATCAGATCTACGCTTCGGTTCAGTGTTTACCGCAGTACAAGTGTGGTACATTACACCGAAAGCGTCTGTTTACCGCATTACAGATGTGCAGCGGCCCGTGGAAATATTTGGACAAGTGTCATGGATTATAAAGACAGCGCAAGGGAACTTTTCACGCAGAATATTAGATAAATAGAAGTTTGTTTGGTTTGAAATACAACTAGTGTTGAAAAGGCAGGAGAAAAAAATTATTTTTGTGGTTGTAAATGTTGAAACATGTCTGAACTGAATCAGAACTTAATTGAAATGTGTGATTCAAGGAAATTAATCAAGCATTTCCATCTATTCTGATCAACAGCTAGAGGGTCTATGAGACAAACCCTTTATAATAACAGGAATAGGCCTACTGTAGATCAAATGCAGTGTACAGTTCATCCAATAATGAACAAATGTGTGACTTTCAGTCTTTGGTGAAACACAAAAGACATTTAGAAGAACATTGAGGTTCAGAAGATGTTGGACCCCATTGACTTTCATTGTATGGACAGAAACGCTCTTCACAGTATCATCAGTTTTACTCAGAAGAGTAATGCATTATAAAACAATGAGAAAATTATGTTTTTTTCATTTTAAAATATGCCCAATAAGCCCAAAAAAAAAGAGCAGGGCTCGAATTTGCGGGTATTGCGCATAATTGTAATCATTCCTGCAAACATTGACTCACTTTAGCATGTAGGTTGTATTAGTAAATTAATCCACTCGGATTATAAAATAAAATCAGTCATTTTAAAACTTTCTGCGAGACGCAATTTCACGAACCGCATGAGTGATTCAGCGGTGCTGCGTCTCTCTCTCGTCTCTCAACGCGTGTCGCACAAGGCAGTCGTTCAGCGGCGATAATACACTCGCGTTCGGGAGTCGGGATTGACGGAATTGTCACTTGCATAATCGGGCCAGCATTGCATCATGAGTAACTAAAGTTTACCATTTGCACGTCTTTTTAAGTCTTAACAGTTTAAACATTCACGCGATCTTGAACTATTCGGTTAAACTAAACGCGCTGTATGAGAGATGGGGAACAAACGTTATTTTTCGTGGATTATATCGCTTTAACAGTCAAAAACATGCGAAAATCATGTCAATTTTGGGCTTGGTGAGTATCCTCTAAACACATACATCGCACATCAAAACAACAAAACATAGCTTTCATTTTAAGGAATCAGGATTAATAGCCTATGTATTTAATTTAGTCAGGACTAAAATACTACCCAGTGTTATTTTACATTTGATTATTTTATTCAGTCTCTGTGGTAGTTCTGAATACTAGTGTCAGACCTAAGCAAAAACCTTTCTTCTTATTTATTCTATTGTATTTATTTGTGCTACTTTTTTCAATTTAATTCAAAGATTGAAATCAAACTTCCTTGTGTTGAGTAAATTCGTAAAGAACAAAATTACCCCATTGTAAAAATGCAATGAGTTTGAATGCAAAAAATGATTTTTTATATGCAAAAAAATGCATTTATCTTCTAAATACATTTAGGAGATAAATGTAATAATAATAATAAAAAAAAAGAGTCTCAACTCCCCCCTCAAATTAAAAATCCCCCCCATAAGGATTTACCCCCCATTTTCCAAAACGAAATTCAGGCCCTGCTGTTAATGTTTCTTGTCTCGTTATATTACACTAAATGTGCAACATTTACACAGTTATTGAACTGAATAATGACACTGATGTCTTTTTAGAGCTGATTATTGCTGAAATTGAGTTTGTTTCATAATAATAGATGAATTCTGCAACATACACGCTGTTATTTTCCTGTTTAAAACTAAGGCTGTTTACAAGGAGACGATCTGAAGAGAAAACGCAGAAGTGGCGTTGCGTTATCATTTTTTATTCTGCGTTTGGACGAGCGGGGGGGAAATCTGCGTGCATATGGTGACGCAAAAGTGTGTGAGATTGGATGTAGTGTGCACTCCAGGCGCTAGGGGGCGATGTGGAGCACTGCCACACAACAACACCAATATCTGAGAATATTGTGTACAACTGCTGAAGACTCTTGTGTGTTTATCAGCGCTGCGAGGGACACTGGAAGGACCGACGTGTGGAAATAATCCGACATGTTGTTATACTGGCGCACGCCTGTGACGTAAACACGTACGCGATGAGAGCCGCCGTGAGCACATTTGCGTTTTTACCATTTAGACGGGAACGCGGCGGTGGAGCGTTTTGTAAGATTTCCACTCTGGAGGGTGTTGCACTTTTTTGCGTTTTAAAGCCCCAAAAACGACGTCGGCGTGTAAATGAAAGGCACATCTGATCAAATATTTTTACGTTTTCACCCGCGAGCGTTCTCGTGTGAACTGGGCCTCAAACACACACACACACACACACACACACGTTCAGGGACTCGGTTCATGTGGCGTTGGAAACGGCTCCTCCGAGCGACCGTCCTGCTGATGATGTCATAAGTGGGTGTGGCTCTCAGGCTCTCAGGCTCCGCCTTCTTTAGGGTGTGAATCTCCTCCGGTTCATTTCTCCTGTTCAGACGCGAGTGAGATCATGAACACACTGGAGAGACGCGTGACAGCAGAAACTGAAGCTGTGATTCTAATCAGAAGAGACTGACACTGTTTACATGTTTATTACTGTAAAGCTGCTGCTGTAAAGCGCTCGAGTGTATAAAAAGCTGTGTGAATAAACATGACGTGACTGAAGTGAATGAATGCAGATCTGCTGCACACGTCCATCTGTGATCTGATGCTGATCTCTCAGTGTTGTTACTGAGAGGAAAGACTGCAGCACACATTGACATGTTCATGTAAGCGTCTGCGCTGGTTCACCGTCAGCGGTTCAGGGCTTTAATACGCGTCCGACAGCCGGAGCCTCTCGCTGGGGGTCTGAGACACTTACAGGAGCGACAAGAAGGAACACTGTCCTGATGAGAGACCACAGGGGTTAATAACACACACACACACACACACACACAATAGAGACTCTCTCTCTCACACTCACACACACACTCACACACACTCACACACACACACACACACAGAGACACACACACACACACACACACACGATGTGTCTTTGCTCTCAGGATTTGCTGCTGTCTTGCGTCTCTGAGGTCTTTTCAGGGTCTCATTCTTTGGCCATAATTACAGGGTTTCTTTGAGCAACCGGCTCAGCGTCTCATGCTCGAGATGAAATCGCCACCGCAGTCGTGAATCAAACATACACACATACACACATAAACTCCGGCACAAATCTCACGTTTGTGGAGCGACAGCAGTGATCAGATCCCTCACACTTAAAGTGACAGTGTCCTCATTTAACTCTCGGTTCACCGTCCCTGTAGTTTTGAGTCAGTAAGAGTTTTAATGTTTCTGAAAGAGTGTCTTCTGCTCAGCCATGCTGCATTTATTTGATGAAAAATACAGTAAAAACAGTGAAATATTATTACTATGTGAATATATAGTAATAATAAGTGTAATTTATTCCTGTGATCAAAGCTGAATGTTCAGCATCATTACTCCAGTCTTCAGTGTCACATGATCCTTCAGAAATCAGGATAATATGATGATCTGATGCTCAAGAAACATTTCTCATTATTATCAATGTTGAAAACAGTTTAATATTTTTGTGGAAACGGTCATGTATTTTAATTTTCAGGATTCTTTGATGAATAGAAAGTTCAAAAGAACATAATTTATTTGAATCTTTTGTAACAATATAAATGTCTTTACTGTCACTTTGGTCAATTTAATGCATCCATGATGAATGAAAGTATTAATTTATTTAAAAGAAATCACACTGAAGAATAGTTTTTTAGCACTTCTGTCTGACGAACAGTGACTGAATCACTGAATCACTGAATCACTGAATCATTGTGGTTCTTTTCTTTCTCCTGCTCTTTATGAAAATCAAGGATGACTTCAGTATGAAAGTGTTGTTTCAGTGTTTTGTGCTGTGAATGTTACGGATGAGCACGTCTGTCTCTCTGATGACGGTGTGTGTGTGTGTGAATGGAGCTCTGACGGATGGTGCCGTTGTTCCAGACTCACACACACACGTAGAGCTGTTAAATACTGTGCATTAATGAAGTCTCGTCTCTGAGAACCGACCGTCTTTTCTTCCCCCCGTCCGCCTCGGGACAGCAAATGAACGAGGGAATAAAGTGGAGAAAAGAAGGGCCACTTCTTTGCATTTCTATAGGCCTGCCTCGCTTTCATCCTCTCTCTCTATCTCTCTTTCCCCCTCTCTCTCTCTCTCTCTCCCTCTCTCTCTCTGTCTCTCTTTCCCTCTCTCTCTCTCTCTCTTTCTCTATCTCTCTTTCCCCCTCTCTCTCTCTCTCTTTCGCTTTATCCCAGACGATTTATGAGTGAAGTAAAGACTGATAATGTGTGTGTGAAAGAGAGAGAGAGATAAAGAGAGTGTGGGTGTTTTGTTAACGTTCCCATTAAGTTGTGAAAACGTTATTTCTGAATGTTCTCAGAACGTTCAAAATGTCAAATTTTTTATGTTTGAAAAGCGTTTTCTTGGTTATATGAACGTGAGGAACATTCCGTTTGATCGTTGTGTTACATCTGAATGAGTAACAGCAGTAACATTTAAAAAACGTTACATGAACATTTTAGTAATGTTACTGGAAGAACGTTTGTTCATAACTTCGAGAGAACATTGTTGTATTTTTGTTTTTTTGTTGCCAACTCTCCTTCAGATTCTCGTCTGGTCTATCACTCACTCCTCAGCATTTACATTCATGCGTTAAAGTGATGATCAGGTCATTCCCTGGGAATCGAACCCATCACTTTGGCGTAGCAAGCGCCATTTTCTTCAGAGTTTCCAGTGCTTTCGTCACTGAACATCCAGTTTTAAGCCTGAAACGCGTCACATTATGGAAGTGCAGTGTGTTCTACAGCGGGATTATAGATCCACGCTCCGGTTTCACGGCAGGGAGTTTCGTGGCACTGAACACATGATTCAGAACATTAATAATCGCTGGGAGCGACCAAAGTGGAGTTTTATCAGTGGCGACAGAGTCTGATGACGAGGTGTGATAGTGTGTGTGTGTGTGAGTGTGTGTGAGGCAGAGACGTCTGTTTACGCCTTATTACACCAACACACACTTTACACGCTGCTATTTGTGTTCCAGACATTTCCATCACAAACTCTTTTCTCTTTTTTCGTCTCATTTTTTTTTCCACAGGAATGCAAAATGTGGTCTCGTTTACATCTCAGCTGTTTCTCCTGCTTTCCAGAAGAGTTTTAGAAGAGATCTCAAATATGGATTAAGACCGATATGGATTTATTGATGGTCGATATAAAGCAGATATATGGGCCATTCTACAGAGTTGGTAAAAAACTGCTGTCCCTCATCCAAAAAACACATTTGAAAAGCACTTAATTATTAAAATCTTAAATGTTTACTAAGATCTTTCAATTATCTATTGAAACCCACAATAATATTTAATATATCAGTAAGCTTTATATATATAAAATCATCATTTATGGGCTACTTTCAATTAGGAGGTGGCTGTCCCAAACCCTAACCCCTAAATTTCAACTTGTGAAAATTATATTATAACATTTTTTGCAAATTTTTCCATTCTTGTTTTTAAATATTATTATTATTATTTTAAAT
>JAULUF010000075.1:1112500-1132500 GCA_031834385.1 Semotilus atromaculatus | reverse complement strand
GTGTGTGAGTGTGAGTATGTGAGAGAGTGTGTGTGTGTGTGTTTTGTATATATATAAATACACACACATGCATGTATATATTTAAGAAATATTTGCAATTATATACTGTATATATATATATATATATTTCTACATAATAAATATTATTTTTAAATATAAATATAAATTATTTTATATATAAATAAAAAAATAACAGGTTTTATTTCGGATGCGATTAATCGTTGCCCAGCACTAATTTTTACACATAAACATCCACATGAAGTCATTGATCAAATATATCTAATATAATATAATAATAAAATATCTTGATAATAGAGTGTAAACTATCAATCAGAAGGACTGTGTGTGAGTCTACAACACACGCACACTCACTCACTCACACACACACACACACACACAAACACACTTCTGACCATCTAATCAACTCTACAACACACACACACACACACACACACACACACACACACTCTGTGTTGTATCTCGGTCCGGTTCCAGTGTTTAATGTTCTTCTTCTGCTGTTTATCGAGGCGTCCAGCGAGTGATGTCATCCACGCGATGAGGTGTGAGGTCGTGTGTGTGTAATCATGGTGTTCTTCACACACACTCGTGCCAGCAAACATCACATGCGTGACCCTCGACCTCTGGTTGTGACATCATCAACAGTGACATCATCTCATCAGAGCTCTGGTCTCCTGAGCGACCTCTGAACTCTGCCTCATTACAGTTTTTTACAGACGCTAGGACACATTTCTCGATACTTAGGTCACTTTTTCAAAACTCTTCACACAGTGAGCACAACAGAAGTATATGTGGGCTAAACTGTGGATCATTTATCACTGCTTTGGCACAAAATGCATTTAATGAATACATCTTTCAAATTACATTATAATACAGCGAGCGAAACATTTATGTCACGATTGAACTCAGAAGTTTAAACTCTCAATTATGATTGTGGATCAAACCAGATATGAATATTAAATTTTCAATTCTGATCTGGGCCATTTTCATGTGTGAGCATAAATGAGATGCATTTCAGATTTTTCATTTTTAATTTCTCTAGTGGAAGCGTTCGGTACTGCAGCCACACACACTCTCTCTCTCACACACACACACACACACACACACACACTCTCACTGAACGCTCATTTACTGACATTTCAGACTCACTTTTATAAAATTATTTAGATTTATGTTTTTGATTTTCTCACAGTTTGAGAGTAAAAAATTTTGGGGAAAAACACGCCACAGAGAAAGAGATTTATTAGGATCAGTTTAAGTTGGTTTGGTCGATATAGACTTCACTCGATTGTTGACGTGAGTTGAACTCAAACTCACCTCTGATTCTGTGACTCCAGTCTAACACTACGACACACACTGGAGGCGTGTGTGTTTAATAATAGAGTCAAACTGGCTGAAACTGAGACTCTGAGCTCTGAAACGCTATCTGATGTGTGTGTGTGTGTGTGTGTGTGTGTTTGTGTGTGTGAGAGTGAGATTTACTGAGTGTGTGTGTGTGAGTGAGTGAGTGAGTGAGTGAGAGAGACTGTGTGTGTGTGTGTGTGTGTGTGTGTGTGTGTGTGTGTGTGTGTGTGTGTGTGTGTGTGAGAGAGTGAGTGAGTGAGTGAGTGAGTGAGTGTGTGTGAGTGTGTGTGTGTGTGTGAGAGAGAGTGAGTGAGTGAGTGAGTGTGTGTGAGTGTGTGTGTGTTTGTGTGTAAATGTGTGTGTGTGTATGTGTGCATCTGCGAGTGTGTGTGTGTCTTTCACCCGTGTATATTCTCAGTAGACACACACACACGTTTCCCAGTTTTCCCTGTTTTCCGCGGCCTCTGCTTTGATATGATTCTCCCGGGGGATTGTGGGTGAAATAAACTCACTGTAATTATTTCTCGCGCCTCTCGACGATGCGTCGGGATAATTTACACTTCAGAGCGAGCGTAAATATTCATGAGGCGTGGAGTTCAGCGCAGGAAGATCGGCACCATATATACGTCTTCTGTGCGTTATTCTCCCGGTTCTTCAGCCCGACCTCAGGCTTTTATTTTTATAAAAAAATAAACACAAACTCACGCTTCGATCACGCTTACACACTGCCTCCGAAACTTTCATCCGTCATAAAAAAATTTGGATCGGGATTTCCTGCGTTATCCGCATTCGTAGCCAGTGTTTCACAATTCTGAACCGCCGAATGACGGATGCGACAAAATGCATGCAAAAGTTTGTGACTCCGAGATGTTTAATATTCCATCATGTAAGCAAAGTCAACAGTGATTACAAGGTGTTTTGATTGATTGATTTTATTTGACCACTTAAATATATAAATATGAAACAGTACTCTGTGTCATACGTTATAAATACATAAATAGTCAGGGATGACACAATAAAGCCCAAAGACTTATTTCTATTGTGGTCCCTTATAAGGGCAGGGGAGAGGACCAGTTTGGTTTCATTTCTTTGTGATTTCTAATTGATGAGTAGTTTATTATTGGGCGATGGTCTATTAAAATGGTTTATAGTCTATTACATTTTCACTGACAGCCCAAATTGTGCCTTGGTTTATTCTATTAGTCGTCTTTTAAACGCAGTCTTGCTTTATATCTTCAGTTATTTTGCTTCTCCGGTAAATGTGTCTTGATTTACGAATGTTTAGATGTTTGTGCTGGAAAACAGAAACACTGAGGAAGAGTGTGTGTTTCTGCAGACGCTTCGAACGCTTCCTGACTTTAGTGTTATATGATGTTTTTCAGGATTCACTGTAGATGTTCATTCCATTTCCATCTTCTGTTCTTTAGACAAAAGACCCGCGAGAACCCGAGAGTCCAGAACAATGATTCACACTCTGCTCTTTTGTGTGCGTTTCCTCTGTGTGTGTGTGTGTGAGAGAGAGAGAGAGAGAGAGAGTGTGTGTGTGTGTGTGTGTGTGAGTGTGTGTGTGTGTGAGAGAGAGAGAGAGAGAGAGAGAGAGAGTGTGTGTGTGTGTGTGTGTGTGTGTGTGTGTGTGTGAGAGAGAGAGAGAGAGAGAGAGAGTGTGTGTGTGTTCATTTGTATGTGTTGACCATTGGTGTTTTATCTTGCTGCTGCCTATGTAAAATCATGTAATTCTTCGGCTGTTTGATTTCCTCGACTGAATGAAGTTTTGATTTCTGTCTCTCAGGTTGAAATCACCCTTCAGGACGTGAACGACAACCCTCCCGTCTTTCCCACGGACACACTCGACGTCACGATCCAGGAGAACATCAGCGACGGCTTCAGGATAATGCAGATCACAGCCACAGACGCAGACGAGGTGCACACACACACACACACACACACACATATGTCTCCGCCTCTGGACAGGCGTGTGGGAGGAGTCTACTTGGCTCCGCCTTTGGACAGGTGTGTGGGAGTCAGCTTGGCTCCGCCTCTGGACAGGTGTGTGGGAGGAGTCAGCTTGGCTCCGCCTTTGGACAGGTGTGTGGGAGGAGTCAGCTTGGCTCCGCCTCTTGACAGGTGTGTGGGAGGAGTCAGCTTGGCTCTGCCTTTGGACAGGTGTGTGGGAGGAGTCAGCTTGGCTCCGCCTCTTGACAGGCGTGTGGGAGGAGTCAGCTTGGCTCCGCCTCTGTACAGGCGTGTGGGAGGAGTCCGCTTGGCTCCGCCTCTGGACAGGCGTGTGGGAGGAGTCAGCTTGGCTCCGCCTTTGGACAGGTGTGTGGGAGGAGTCAGCTTGGCTCCGCCTCTGGACAGGTGTGTGGGAGGAGTCCGCTTGGCTCCGCCTCTGGACAGGCGTGTGGGAGGAGTCAGATTGGCTCCGCCTCCAGACACAGATGATCTGCAGCGTTTGACATGTTTCGCAGCGCTAGATTAACTTAAATGAAGCAGAAAAAAGGGCGACACAGTCTAACACACTGATGTTCTGAGACGGTATTCAGACTTTAGAGCTCATTTCCAGTGTTGATTCTCTGAGTGTGTCGCGTTGGTCTCCAGATGATGGTTTGTTGGCAGAGAGAGAGAGAGAGAGAGAGAGAGAGGGGGGGAATTATTAAAGAGTATTAAACCGCCCTTTCTTTACACAAAGACAACATTAAACCGACAGAGAGAAATCTAATGTTCTGACACTGAAACACTCATATGCAAAAAAACTGATCGAAAATAAGAAGTATGTAAATGTGTTCTGGGTGGTTGCTATAAAAATTATATAGACAAAACTTGAACCAAAATTAAAATAGAAAATAGAAAAATTTGATTAATAACTATAATAGTATGTGAATGACACTGAAGTAACGGTGATTAGAGTAATGTATCCGTGTCCACTTTATTTTGCAACGTGATAAAACCATTTGAGCTACAAACCAGTGTTGATGAATAAATTAAAGTGATATGATAACAAACGGCAGTTTTTAACATCAAGCAGTGTAACAGGATGTTTTTGTACAGATAAAATCACTGGAATTTAATGACGGTGAATACGGTGGATAAGACAATAATCAGAGCCCCTGAATGAAAGGCATTTATTCCTTTAAAGTTCCCCTATTGTACGATATTAAAGGCTTGTGATGTTGTTCTGTTTCTCCTACAACAGGTTCACATTCATCACAATCAAAAACTCTTTAATATCCTCATAATCTTCATCATCAGCTCTTTCCTCTCAGTGTCTGAAACGTCTCCATAAAGATTCAGTCTCTCTAAGCCCCGCCTCTCTGAGAGCTGCTGTGCTGTGATTGGTCAGAAAGCAGACGCTCATTATCATATCTGAATCTCAGCTCTTGATCACAGTGATACGAACAGTAACGATGGCGTGTGTTTACCGTATCAATCTCAGAGAACAGCGTCTTCTGGACACGAACAACACGAACCAAACTCTCCCAGTCTCAGATACACTACAGTGTTTGAGGGCGGAGCTAAGAGACGCTGTCAGCCAATCAGGAGCACAGGCTGGCATTATGCTAATTAGGTACACACCTACATAGGAAGTGAGACTGAATTACTGACGACTCGTTTCAGTTCAGAATCACTTCTTTCTTTTAGGAGAGAAAAACTGACATTTTACATTCATCTTTATTACACTACTACATGAAAGGAAATAAGCATAACTTAAAAGCACCTTAATATATTTATTGTGTCAGCGTATATTACATCAATATTTGACCTTTTTAATTGTTTTCCGACATAACTTATTTTACTACTGGTGTAGTAGAAGCAGCTGAGATCGCATCTGGGAGTTTTTATCCTCTTGGTTATCCTCGTTTCCAGCTTTTTTTGTTTTTAAATGGCACATTGGCTCAGTGGTCAGGAATTATGGGATGTTTGTGCTCCAGAAGTCCTCCGTTTTAGAGTCGGATGCCTGAATCCCGTCCAGGGTTATTCCTGCCCGGCCCTCCGTGTTTCCAGAACCGGATCGGCCCGGATGAAGCCGTACGCGTGATGAACATAACGAACCGGTGACGTTTCTGTGACGCGCTCATACACAAACAATATTACTTTTCAATGTTCATAAACAACTGTAAAAACATCCAAATACAGTGTGTTCATGAAGAACATAAGTCTCAGTCCTGCGTTATTTTAGTGTTGTTAATATACTATTATAATTTTATAGTTAGTTCAAATTTAGAATTGTTTTAATTTTTCTATTAGTTCAAATTTAGTTTTTTTTTTAAATATTAGTATTTAGGTTTAAATGTATTATTTTAGTTGTAGTTTTTTATTTATTTCCAGTTAGTAATATTTAATATTATTTCATCTTATTTTACATTTTAATTGTAATTAAAGTTTTAGTATTGTGTTTTTTTGTGTATGTATATATTTGTGTTAATATATATATATATATATATATATATATATATATATATATTAAAAAATATATATAAATACATTTATATATATATATAAAAAAAAAAAAAAATATATATATATATATATATATATATATATATATATATATATATATTAAAATATGCCTGTATGGTTTTTATTAATTTTTATTTAAGAGACTAGCTGAAATAAAATAAGTGTATTTTTTTATATTTCATTTTATTTGATTTCATTTAATGTATATTGTATTCCAAGCAACAAAAATATTTGTAATGTCCTTAGTTTGAGTGCCCGATAATAACCCTGGCCATTTCCCCGTCCCGAAGAGCGAGCGAGCGGATCGTTCCCTCTCCGGAAGAGGCCCAGGTGGCTGATGGGAAAACCAGAGATCAGGACTCATATTCACTCGCTCCTTTTTTTTACTCTTCCTCTCTGCTTTCTTCTTTCCAGCAGATTTATGAGAGAGGGAGGGAGAGAGAGAGAGAGAGAGAGAGAGAAAGAGAGGGAGGGAGAGAGAGAGAGAGAGAGGGAGAGAGAGAGAGGGAGAGAGAGAGAGAGAGAGAGAGAGGGAGAGAGAGAGAGAGAGAGAGAGAGAGAGAGAGGGAGAGAGAGAGAGGGAGGGAGAGAGAGAGAGAGAGAGAGAGAGGGAGAAAGAGAGAGAGAGATACAGAGAACCACACAGTATTCAGGCTATTGAAAGCAAAATGATCTGCCAATGGGGTGAGAAAAATAATGTTGTTTCCGTTTGAATTATCATTATTTCTCTCACCCCATTGGGAAATAATTTTGCTTGTTTTAAGCAAAAACTCACTTCATTTGGACTTTTTTTCCCGCAGAAAACAAGACATAATATCTTATGGCATTTTACTCATCTAGTAAATGCTTCTTGGTTTAAAAATCTTTACATATTTGGACTGGAAACAAGACAAAAATACTAAGAAAATCATTTTTTGCAGAGCCCAGTTTATAATGGGAGTAGAGTGATCCCAGTACAGGTCCACTGTGCCGGTCCAGTGTCTCTGTGGTCGAGGCCCTCGTGATCCTCTTTGATGTGGTGTAGCGTCTCTTCTTTAGTGTGTCTGTCTGACTCGTATTGTCCTGCGCTGGAATGGGGACGTCACGATCTGTCACCGCCGTTATTCATGTGCCACGCCGGTGCTGAGGATCAGGTGTTCAGCGCGAGTGTCAGGGGATCTATTAGCTGAGTCTACAGAGGAACCGTAGATCCGTCCGGTTCAAAGGCACAACTGTGTGTCTCTCGCCCTGTCTCTCTCTCTCTCTCTCTCTGTATCTCTCTCTCTCTCTCCTCTCTCTCTGTATCTCTCTCTCTCTCTCTCTCTCTCTCTCTCTCTCTCGTGTTGGGTTTGTGTTTCTCCTCTGTCAGCTGTGGACTGGAGAAACTCAACACTAGTGTGGAAATTAAATACTTTGCACTCTCACTAATTAATGCCACTGCAATCTGAAGTTCATTGTGACGTGATGCACCAGTTTTACTTTTACTATATATATGGAGGGCGGAATAACTCAAAATTAAATCATTACATAAATGTTGAAATATTTAAATAAAGTATTAAATGCATAATCATTAATAAAACATGAAAAATAATGATTATTAAGCCTACTTTAACTGTTATTTTTGTATTTTCAGAACTCAAGCCTTAATATCCTCAGTCATTTTGCTTGTTCTCCAGTAAATGTTTCTTGATGTAAGAATGTTTAGATATTGGTGCTGGAAAACGAGACCGAAACACTGAGGAAAAACATAATATTTTTTTGCACTGTGCTTCAAGGAATGACAACTTTTCTACTTGTGATGCATACGCATAAGTGATAATATTGATGAGCCAATCAAATGCCAGTGCATAAAATCAAGCCCCGCCCCTACATTACTTCTTGCCTGTGTATTTAGTTTCACTCAAGGCTGAAGTGAAGTGTGTGTTTATGTTAGGTCGGTGTGTGATGAGTGTGTGTGTGTGTGTGTTCAGGGAGCGAACGCTCTGGTGACCTACGCCATCATCAGTGGAGCGGACGACAGTTTCCGCATCGATCCCGAGTCCGGCGAGCTGACGGCCACCCGGCGCCTGGACCGCGAGCGCAGGTCCGAGTACTCGCTGCTGGTGCGGGCCGACGACGGCCTTCAGTCCTCCGACGTGCGGGTCAACATCACCGTCAGCGACCTCAACGACCACGCGCCGCAGTTCTCCCGCTCCGTGTACTCCTTCCACATCCTCGAGGACATCACCCCAGGTACATCCCTGAAACACTCACAGGGGGCACTTTTTTGAAATTGAGATGTATATATCATCTGAAAGCTGAACAAATAAGCTTTTCATTGATGTATGGTTTGTTAGGATAGGACAATATTTGGCTGAGATACAACTATTGAAAATCTGGAATCTGAGGGAGCAAAACAATCGAAAATTGAGGAAATCTCCTTTAAAGTTGTGCGTTTATGTTCACGATTGTGCTGCATTCACTCACAAAAATAAATGTTTTATATATCTACGGTAGGAAATTGACTAAATATCTTCATGGAACATGATCTCTACTTAATATCCTAATGATTTTTGGCATTAAAAGAAAAATCTATAATTTTGACCCATACAATGTATTGTTGGCTACTGCCACAAATGATTTTTCTGACCCCATTGGCATGTTTTAAGAAACAACTCACTTAATTTGTATTTATTTCCCTAGAAAACAAGACATAATACCTTATGCATTTCACTCATCTAGTAAATGCATCTTGATTTAAGAATTTTTTGATATTTGGACTGGAAACAAGACACAAATACTGAGTAAGGAAAGTTGTGTTTTTCCATCGAGGTTCGATTGTGGCGGCGATTCTGGCCAGTGACTCGGACTCGGGCTCGAACGGCGAGATCACGTACTCGATCGAGGAGGATGACGAGGACTCCTTCCTCCTGAACCCCGTGACCGGCGTGTTCAACGTCACCCGAGCGCTGGACTACGAGGCGCAGCAGTTCTTCATCCTGACGGTCCAGGCCCGGGACGGCGGCGGCCTGTGCTCCTCTGTCCGGGTCTACTTCAACCTGCTGGACGTCAACGACAACCGGCCCGTCTTCAACAGCTCCATGTACAGCACCTCTGTCCTGGAGAGCGTGGGGCCCGGGACCGCCGTGCTCGCCGTGAGCGCCAGAGACGCCGATGACGGTACGAGTTACACAGAAACGTCCTCGGTTTGTGTCGTATTTCAGCGTAAGAATGTGAGCGTAAGACGTCTGCCTGAGCTAGAACTTGAAGAACCCCTGATATGTTAAATTAATATTTAAATAATGTACCAACACATGTTCAAAATGTTTTTAATTTTAATTTAATTTAATTTAATTTAATTTTTAATTTAATTTAATTTAATTTATTATAATTTTTTATGAAACAGTTCTCTCTGTGAGCGCCAGAGACGCCTTCGGATGTAGGTAACAATATTTAACAATGTATATAATTTTTTTATTTGATTGGTTCAACCGCCAGCCGCCCGAATTTAATTAAAATATTATTTTTCGTCACGTCATCCGGCCAATCTGCGGCATCTCTCTTTCATTCGCCAAAGTGCGCTGTTGCTCCTGAAGATATAGTGAATGCGTTTATGGTCTTTATTAAACGAGACTTGAATGCAGGGATTCGCCAAGTTTTTTGCCAGCTGAACCCCTAAAATACCTGATATGTTAAATTAATATTTAAATAATTTAGCAAAGAATGTTCAGTGTGTTTTTTTAATAGTTTTTAAAATTTTATTTTATTTTATTTTATTTTATTTTATTTTATTTTATTTTATTTTATTTTAAAACACAAAACCCAGTTTGGGAACTCATATTATAGCATAAAATACATTTCTGTACTGTTGTTTGCCTTTCGATAAAAAAACAACAGCCTGTTTTTGCTTTTTCATGACTAGTTTAAGTTTCTGTATTGAATTAAACATACACGATTATTGATTATTTATAATCATCATTTTCTGATTTGCCAGTTCTTAGATGTTTTTAATTATATTTACAGTATGTTGTTTTCTACAAGAATAAATTAACTTTATGCATTTAATTTCATATTGCAGTGTTAAAATGTTAACAAAAACAAATATTATGGCAAAAAATACATTTCTGCATTGAATGCATTATATAAACAATTATTTATAATAGTAATTTTCAAAAAATTTTGGATAATGTTGACAACAACTAATATTAGTATAGCATACATTTTTTTTATTTTTTTTTTATGTTGACGAATGTTAATATCGAACACCTAGTTTAGATTCTCTCAAAATCATGTCTGGGTCAAGTTGAGATGAATAGACCTGATGTTTTGCACAGCCAGTTTTGTGTTTGAATTATGAGGCGCACGTGTTTTTGAGCGGTTTGGTGAGACCCGTCTGGCGTATCGGTGAGCCTCGCGTCTCGTGTCTCAGACTCTAATGTGGTTACGCTGACCTACATTTGTGCCTGTGGCTTTTCTTCCTCATTCTGCTTTTCTGCCGCATGCCGTCCTCGTTGCACACGAGACCGGGACATCATTGTTAGCATTTCTTGACCCCTGACCCCTGACCCCTGACCTCGGACAGCGTTTAGGTCGTGGTGTTTTGTAAACAGGCCCAGTGTGGGAAGGTGCCACGGCGTTCCACATGAGCTCCCGTCTGAACCGCATTACTGACGCCCAATTAGAGCTCATTTACTCTGAACTGAAGAGATTAGATCTGCAGATCCATATCACACACTCACTGTACTGTAGCATTATCAGCTTCAGCACGTCTGGACAATCACACAGTCATTCTGAATGGATGACGGCCAAGATATTTCGTGTAGACACTCGGTCTGTGCTAGTCGAGTCTCCTTCATTTATACAGCACTTTATCAATATAGAGCGTTTCACAGCAGCTTTACAGTGACAACAGGAGATTACAGTAACAGAGATCGTTTGGCTTTACAGCAGATCTAGAATAAAGTTATTGTCCAGATAAAGTTAGTTTTTATTGATTCACTTCTGTTGTAAATATCATTAGTTATTAACTTAGGGGATGCTAACACGACACCGCTCTAACAATGCCGACAAAAAGTTAAAGTTGAAAAAAGTTCAAATTCAAGTTGATTTGTCAAAACGTTCTCGAATAACGCGCAAACGAATTCGACGAATATCACGCCAAAATGAACGTGAGGCTCCGCAACGCGTTAGCGTATTCTGGCCAAACTTGGTGTGTGTTATGGCAACCATGACCTGAGGCAACCGGGATAGTTTCAGCACAGCGCCACCTAGTGTTCAGGAGATATGAAAAAAGAACATTTGTTCTTATAACATAAAATGGCTCTTTTTTATTATAACAAAACTGCTCTCTTTAGATTCGATGCAGCATGCCCAGTTGAACGATTCCCAATTTTCCAATATCGGCCGTTTTGGTCATTGGCCATTTCTAATTTTGGCGTAAAATGTTACGAAACACTGTATGTGTGTCTTCGGCACCATGCCCTGAAGGTAAACACAAAGTTTAGATTTTTCAAAAATTGCTAATAATTTTTGATTGTATTAGCCTATTGTAATGAAACTTGTCTTTATAGATTCCTTGGGTCATGCCGAGAACATAGATTCCAATAATACCGAACTTTCTATCCACCATTTTGATTTTCTTTCAATAACTAATTTTTCGAACTCCTCCTAAATTGTTGGTCTGATTTTTACCTAAATGGAAGCGTATAATCTTCAGACCACACCGGCAAAAAGTCAAGGATTTTGTGTTGATAAACATTGTTTATGTTTTCTACAACAATAAGTTACAGCAGAGGTATAACCCATTTTTAATTTAACAGCATGTGTGGTGTTTTTCAGGGCCGAATGCAGAGCTGCGTTACAAGATTGCGTCAGGTGACCCGCAGTCCCAGTTCACCATAACCGACACGGGCGTCTTACAGACCAAGAAAGTCTTGGACCGCGAGACTCAGTCTTTCTACAACCTGGTCATCACCGTTAACGACTTGGCTCCGCCTCCCATGACCCGCTTCACCAGCACCGCCCAGGTGTCAATCATTCTGCTGGACGTCAACGACTGCCCGCCCACTTTCACTTCGCAGTCGACGGCGTACATCCAGGAGAACACGCCGGTGGATACGGTGGTGTTTTCGGCGCTGGCCACCGATGCAGACAGCGGGCCGAATAGCTACGTGGAATATTCCCTCAAAGGGCCGTTCGGAAACAAGTTTAGCATCGGGAACATCGACGGCGGCGTGATTTTGGTTGGCGAACTGGATCGCGAAGAAATGGCGAATTACTCTTTGATAATCATGGCCACCGACAAAGGTGATCCGCCGCTGTCGTCAACGATGGAGGTCACTATGATGGTTCTGGACGTGAACGACAACACGCCGAGCTTCTCCCAGAACATCTACGACATCGAGATCGAGGAGAACACGCTCACCGGAACCGACGTCCTGCGCGTTTTCGCCAGCGATGCGGACGAGGGAACGAACGGGCAGATTCGCTTTTCAATCGCCGGCGGGAACGTGAACTCCGATTTCCGGATCGACTCGGTGACGGGAGTTATTTCGGTGGCGAAGCTCCTGGATCGGGAGACGCGATCCGCGTATTCTCTGGCCGTTCAGGCTTCGGATCGCGGGAGTAGCTCACGTGTGGATCGCGCCACCGTTAACATCGTGCTTTTGGATGTGAACGACCGCTCGCCTGTGTTCGAGCTCTCGCCGTACACCGTCAGCGTGCAGGAGAACTTAGGAAACCTGCCCAAGAATATCTTACAGGCAAGTACACAGCACTCATGCAGCTTTCCAGTTCGGACATTTCAGCGATGCGGAATCGCGAGATATAGTCAGAAAAAGGGAATTTAAACGCGTATAATCTCACAGCTTTTTACCGCAACCCGCCAAAATAAAAGTTCGGTTTAACTTGAAGAAATTATGACAGAAATATATTTCTATTGTACAGTTGAATGTACCACTCACAGTAATAAGAACAATAACAATGAATAATAATAATACAATTATTAAAACTATATTTTTAAGGAATATCAAAAAAAAATTCATTTGTGATCAAAAAAAGTTTGTTTGGCAAAAATAAAAGGATTAATTTAAAGATTAATGTATTTATTATAGGTTTGTATTAAATATTAAATCCAGAAAAATTTAAACGGACAACCCAGATTTAATTTGATAAAATTAATTTATTAAAACAAAATTAAACTATTAAAAAGGAATCCAGAAAGTTTTATTATTTAAGAAAAATACAATTGAATTTGGGGGAAAAAAATTATGGATCTCAAAGGGCCCTAAAATGTAATTTTTGCTAAATGTATTTTTTTTTTTAAATTGTGTAATTCTTTGTGATTTCAATTAATTAGAACCTTTTTTGATTAATAAAATGTAATTTAACCATTTAAATAGAATCCAGAAATATTTAGATATAAAAAAAAAAAACGTAATTTGGGAAAAAATAAAACAGATTTCATTGGGACTTCATGTACTATCGGTATTAACATAAATATGTGTTTCCTAGTCAGAAATTGGACATGAACGGCCTCAATTCATATTTACAACTGGGAAACTCTGAGATGATTGTTAGTTTCTGAGTTGTTCAGGCTCATTCAGATACATTTTTCGACATTGTTTCCTCTTGCCGGTTTGAATCGTGTATTATTTACGTATATAAATAACCATTTGATGCATATTGCATGTATTTTACACAGTGAATGCAGCATTTGTCAATGAATGGGACGTTACATATGGATATTGACTAAATATCTTCAATACATTCTGGCTTTTCCCAAGAAATAGGCAAGAATGAACCTCACATCGACTTTAAAAGTGTGATTAGCACAGTGGTTCTCAACTCCAGTCCTCGGGACCCACTGCTCTGCACATTTTGTATGTCTCTCTTCTCCGACACACTCAGTTCAGTTCATGGAGTCTCTCCAAACGACTGATGATCTGAATCAGGTGTGTTAAATAAGGGAGACACACAAGATGTGCAGAGCAGTGGGTCCCGAGGAGCATTAGCTCATCTCTTTAGCTTTGGCTCTACATCATTTATGAATTTGCTTTGCCATGCAGAAATGCAAGAGAAAATTTCCAACACAAACCACGGTCTTACTTGGAAATGTGAGTGGAAGTGTTTGACGTGGCTGGAATGATAAATGCAGGGAGTGGACCGGGCGTCCCGCTGTAGAACTGCAGAACGCTTTACACTTCGGGTAAATGACATAATGAACCCAAACAAACCTCACCTGAGAGGGAAATGAGCTGGACTCAGGTGTGCCAGCGCTTCAGACTCTCACGCAAAACCTCAGAAGAGCGTAAACCGACCCGAGTGGAGGGTTTTCTTCTATAAAATGCAAAGAAATTGCTAAAGAAAAAACTGTAATCTTTCATCTCTGTCTTTCAGATCCACTGCAAACACTCATTCAGAGTTTGTTTGTTATGCTTAACAGTAACTGGTGTTTTTTATCGATCATTCTGGATTTGTATAATATATTTGCAATCATGTTTTTGAGCTCCATTCATCCGATTTATGATTAGTTGCAGGAAATTCAAATTTAAGGACATAAAAGTCCCCCTGTAGTCAATCATTATATCCCTTAAACTCATCTTTGATCACCAATATTACATATTTAAAAGTTTTTTCCTTGAATGTAAATCGACACCCTTGCCTCATTTAGTATGCTCGGCTCTATGGATATGCAAATGAGCCCCGCCTCCACTCACTCACTCACTCAGAGATCCACTGGTTGACGATCACACGTTGATCTGATTGGTTACAAGGTCGTTTGTGACGTCAGAAACACCAGCGATTTCACACCGGTTCAGGATGTTGTGTATTTGTGTTAAACAGTGTTAACCCTCGTGTGTGTGTGTCTGCAGGTTGTGGCCCGGGACGATGACCTGGGCGCTAACGGTCAGATCATCTACACACTCTCCGCTGGGAATGAAGCCGGATCCTTCAGCCTGTCTTCCTCCGGTCAGTTAACGCTGATCCGGACACTGGACCGGGAAACTCAGGACCGATTCTCGCTGCTCATCACGGCTCACGACGCAGGTCAGAGTCACACATCTGGTTTTCCTTTGAATTGACTTGTTCACAAAGACCCGCCCCCTTTATCCCAGCAAGCAATCTCGCGTTTAAAAGACGTCTAATAGCCGTCCAATCAGCCCAGAGACTAAAACAAGGCAGAGTTTGGGCCGTCAGTGGTAGGGCTGTCACTTTACGTTCGAAATTCGATTGCACAATCGATCGGACCGACCAACACAAGTTTAGAAAACGAAAATAGGGAATCGATTTTAACGTCCTTTTTTCTTTTCTTTTTTTTTTTTTCAAAAATGTATTTTCGGTGGACAGATCAATACAGTACACAGAACATGTAGGATATTGGAAAATAACAATGTATTTTTTGTTGACAAAATGCTTTTTTATTCGCTATTACTTCAATGCAAGTGAATATGTTGTTTGTTGCTTCGTGACGTGTGTGTTCAAGCAAGCCAGAAATGTGCAGATTCTGCTAAATACGCTATTTAATATATCATGACACTCACGAGTTGCGTATTTGCGCTAAATCTGCGCAGCTTTGGCTACACGAACTTGTGAGTAAACATAGAAACACGCCAAACTGGCTCGTGATTTGACAGCGTTTCCCGCCAAAGTTAATTTTACCCCCATTTGGCGGATGATAATTTCGATCCCTGAACGTTGCACTCCTGTTTGTCACACACACCGAAACTTCACGCCAATAAATCATCAGAAATATTCAATATTGCAGACTTGTGCGTCTCAAGCGCCCTCGTTACGCTCGTCCTAACGCCTGTTAGGTGTCCGTGGATTTGCCTGTATTTGGTGTTGAAAATGGAAACGTCTTTAGACATGGAAAATCGATTTTACAATTGATTCAATGAACAATTATGTCTCAAAAATCGAACATGATTTTTTCACAAAAGTGACAGCCCTAATCAGTGAACATTTAATAGACGTCTAAACTATCGCCAAGAATAGACTAGTCATCAATTAGATCACACAGAAATGAAATGAGTGAAGAAATTAAACCAAACGTCTTGTAATCACTGTTGACTTTGCTTGAATGGTGGAATATAAAACATCTCACAAGTTATTCTGGCAAAAATGACATGAGACCAAATTCATGGTTATTTTGGTTGGAAGAGTGTTACTCACAGCCGGACTATATCGGGTCTGTAGTTAACCTAGACGGTGAAATGACGGCTATTGCATGCTGGGTAGTTACTTGTATGTTACAAGCCATGTTTCTCTCGTGCCAAACCATGTTCTCTCGCAGTGAAGAATACACAACAACACACTGACAGATAGGACTTTTGATATGAAACTTTCAAATTTGGTCATTTTTTAACGAAATATAAACAATAAATACCATTTTGTGGCTTTTTAATGTGTCGTGTGATCGCTCAGTTAAAGCTGCTCGATCTCTTCCTTCTAGTTCATTTATAGCATCAAATAAACGTGAATGAACATCAGAGGGAATGTTGTTTTAGCCGTGGAAAAGACGTCAGTACATCGTTCTTCAAGTTTCAAATCCTCCAACGTTATTCTACGAACTCTCCTGACTGCTTTTTTGGACAAAAATGGCGGATGGGCGGATTATGATTATGTCAAATCGCCTGTCAATCAAACTCCCTGCGAAGAGTCAATTAAGATCATTTTGATCATTCAGTGTATGTGTTTGTGTGTGTGTGTGTATTGTCGGTGTGATGGGTAGGTTTATTGGTCGGGTTAGTGTGTGTGTCTGTGTGTGTCTGTGTCTGTGTGTGTGTGTGTGTGTGTCTGTGTGTGTGTGATGGGTAGGTTTAGGGGTCGAGTTAGTGTGTGTGTGTGTGTGTGTGTGTGTGTGTGTGTGTGTGTTATGGGTAGGTTTAGGGGTCGGGTTAGTGTGTGTGTGTATGTGTGTGTGTGTGTGATGTGTCGCTTAAGTATAAAAACCATTACGTCTATGAAATATCGCCAATTATATAGCTAAGTATACGTTTGTGTGTGTGTGCGTGCGGCCGTGTGTGTGTGTGGGTGCATGCTGGCGTGCGGGCGTGCATGTGTGTGTGTGTTCTCTGGTCTTTGGTTAACCCGTCTCAGCCGACCGGTGCCTCTCCTTCATTCCTCCGAGGGTCACATGACCTGCTGTAACGGCAGGGATTCGCTGAGGACATCGACGAGAACTTTAGACATTAAATAGTGTCTGAATCTGCCAAGAGTCGGAAACGGTTCTCGAGAAACTCGAACTGTGACTGATGTTCTGGCCCGGACACAATCTGCACTCGGTTCTTACATTTTCTACACTGATTTTGGTAGTAAATCTGCTGAAGTTTGTGCACTGGGTTTAACCGTGATCAGATGTGTCAATCATTGCACTTTTAGACTCGTTCCTGTTTAAAACCATTTAAACTGGTCCCCTCTGAAACCAGTCGCTACTTCAAGATCTCACTCAGTGTTAGTTGCAGTTATTAGTGAATATGTTTAAAAGTAAATCCTGAGGGATTTTTTTCAGTGCGTATGTTTATCCCAAACAAGCGTGATTAATGCTGTAAATGTTTATCCGTGTTTGTCTCTGTTTGCGCTGTTTTCTGCCAAAACTCTCAAACTCCTCCAGCTCTGAAATGTGGAAGCAGAAACACACTCCCTCAGTGCTGCAGAAAGAGCCCATTGTGTCCTGATAGTGAAATATGGGGAGCGTCTGAAACGCTCCGACTGAGCTTTCCTGGACCATCTCAATGCGTTTCCCAGTCCTGGGTTTCCAGTGGATCGGTGGTTCAGACCCGAGTCGAGGCGCATTGACACGTTCACCAGACGGCGGCTCAGGAAAACATTATTCCTCATATTCTGATGTTCCTAATGTACTTTTTCATGATCGTTTTTCTGTGGAAGCCCATTTCCGCCACATAAGATGGAGAAAAAACATCTGGTAAATCTAAATTTTAACATAAAAAGTCTATAAGTCATAATTATGAGATGAAAAGGCAAAATTTTGACTTTAAAAGTAATAATAATGAGATAAAAAGATTGTGACACACTAAGTCATAATTATGAGATCTCGAGAAGTTTAAATTGATTTTAAAAGTCGGAATTATGGCATACTAAGTCAAATTATGAATTAAGTATTAATTATGAGATAAAAAGTCAAAACGTGTCAATTTTATCTCATACATTTTATCTCATAATTTTGACAGTTTTGATGTCATATTTTACTTTTTAATCTCGCAGATTCAATTTAATGTCATTATTTTGACTTTTTAAGTCATAATAATTTTGATTGCCATCATTTTAGATTTTAAAATCATAATTTCGGTTTTCTATGTAATAATTGTGACTTTTTAAATCATAATTTCAATTGTCATAAATTTTACTTTTTAAGTCATTATTTCTATTTAGTATGTTATAATTTGACTTTATGTCATAATTTTGAATTTATCATAATTTCGGCTTCTTATACTTTCTGTCACAGTCACGTCATGTTTAGTTTCATTATATTGTTTCTAACTATAGATAGTAGGATAAACAGTATGTGACACTTGTCAGTAGCCGCGTTTACATTACAGATTTGCGGTATTTTCTAAATGTCGATAAAAAACTATTGCGAAATGACAGCGTTTCCATTAACCGATGTTATGCGACTAAAACATTTTTTTCCTCTTGCGATATTAAGTAATTCCAAAAATCATGGCAACGGATGTTGGTGTGTTTATGTATATCCCAGCCACTGCACTGGCCATTATTAAGCGAAGGAGACGTGTGTGTGTGTGTGTGTGTGTGTGTGTGTGTGTGTGTGTGTGTGTGTGTGTGTGTTATCCAAGCATTAATGACAAGGAAAGCCTCTTATACTGTGAGCGACTCGTTTGAGGAGTTTCTGGTGTTTCTCACTCATTTCTGTTTCAGGGTCTTGATAAATTGTGGCATTCCTTTGTTGTTTAGAGTCCATTACAGTATTCCTGTAATACTTTGGTCTTTTTTGAGTTTAATGAAGAACTCACTCTCGTATTCTGTCCAATCACGCCGCGACATCTACGTCAGGTGACGGTAAATGCGCAAAAAACTGTTTCCATTGCAATTTAGCGAAATATTCCTTTTTCAAATTGCCTGAAAAACCTCCTCATGCGAGCGTAAAAACTTTTTTGCGATAAATGGGAGTTTTTGCGAAATTGACGTGTTTCCATTGGGCGTATTTTCAATTCGCAAATTCAATATGTGCAATTTAAAGGGTAATGGAAACGCGGCTAGTGTCTTTTCCTGAGTCGTGGTTTGTTGCCATGGTTTCGGAGTAGTTGCACACCTGTTCCCTGTTCATTGCTTGTATATTGATTATTTTAATGGTTGTTTCTGCAAACGAGGTATTTTTTCACGTATAATGTGAAAGATACTGTGTTTACAGGCTTCGCGTGGTCATGACAGGACTCAAAGTATTATAAATAACAGGATTAGTAAGTGATTTGATCAGACAGGCCTCAATGTTAGAGTCTCATGTCTGTATTTCTGTGCGTTTTAGTGTTTATTGTGTTACTGGTGTTAGTCTTTATATTGTTTCAAAGTAGTTTCACAGTAATAAACAAGAAAATAACAGATGCAAACGTCATCAAATGTGAGTCAATGCTGTAAAGCAGCTTTAAACGACATTATTGAGTTTTCTAGTGTCAGTGTATCGATCCTGAACTAAACCCACATTCCTTCAGCTTTACTGAATTTTCCGGCTCTAGAATCTCGACCTTTAACCTCTCGCTTTTTTTTTGTCCCTAGAAATCTCCCCAATATCTTTCCATATGATCTCTCTCTCTCTGAAGGAAAGCTGGCAGCTCCGCGGAGAGATCTTGGCAGGCCGGAGTCATTATTTGGAAATGTGTGTTTTTCTGCAGAGTGTGGCGGAGAGGCCGGCAGTAAAAAGGTGCTTTACGAGAGAGAGAGAGAGGGAGCGAGAGAGAGGGAGGGAGAGAGAGAGAGAGAGAGGGAGAGAGGGAGAGAAAGAGAGAGAGAGAGAGAGAGAGAGGGAGGGAGATAAAGAGAGAGAGAGAGAGAGAGGGAGGGAGATAAAGAGAGAGAGAGAGAGAGAGGGAGGGAGATAAAGAGATAAAGAGAGAGAGAGAGAGAGAGAGAGACCATATAAAACAGTCACACAAGATCTCTTTAACGTCTCAGTTGTTTCTCTGAGAGCGATGATAATTTGCTCCTCTAGATGTCTCAGCATGTCTCTCGTGCAACTCAACTCTGTT
>JAULUF010000075.1:1032500-1102500 GCA_031834385.1 Semotilus atromaculatus | reverse complement strand
GTGTGTGTGTGCGTGCATGCGTGCGTGTGTGTGTGCGTACGTGTGTGTGTGTGTGTGTGAGTGCGTGCGTGCGTGTGTGTGACTGTGTGTGAGTGTGTGTGTGTGTGTGTGTCAACTGTGTGAGTCAGCGGCTGATTCTTCAGCACACACTTCAGCAATATGAGTAATCAATAAACCCATCATGTGTGTGTACACGTGTCAGATGAATCTTTGACTGCTGGATCTCACTTTTTTAACTTTTAAGACTTTATTAAAGAGGCTTCTTCAATTTTGCAGTTTTATACTTTTCCATTTGTAATGCAAGTTTTGTGCACCAAAAATAGTCATAATTTACTTGCACAACATCATTAATTATTATTAATACAGTGTGCAACGTTTTTGAATTCATAGTATAAAGATCAAACTAATTAAACCGGTGTGTGTGTGTGTGTGTGTGTGTGTGTGTGTGTGCGCGCCTTTAAATAGGATTGTTTTGTTCTTAAACTGTGTGAGACAGCAGACGCTCTCTCAGGATCTTCATCAGACACGGGTCACAGTGTTTCAAGTCTGGACGTCTCTGAATGAAACACACACACACACACACACACACACACACACACACACACACACTCACACACACACGTTTCTTTGTGCTCATCAGATAAATGCTAATCTGACACCATGTTAATCTCTTTGTCTCCGCAGTGAGGATGAGGCGATTAGCGCGTGTGCTAGCAGCTTATTAGCATGTGTTATTAGTTACACTAATCCTCCAGGAACAACATGCTCCGAGAAAAGCCTCAGATTGGTTTCAGACGAGGGGAAAAGTTTCGGCCATTTTTCTTCTCTCTGCCTCTTGTTTTTACGAGGAGGTTTTCTGAGCCGCACAATGTTATCAGAGGCTGAATTTATGCATGGAGCAAATTCATTTTAAACGCAGGCCGATGTTTGAATCGCTTCTCCTCTCCGTGCTTCTCCTCATCTGCTATTCATTTAGCTCCGCGTCTCCTCGCGGGCTGGGCTCTCCCTGAGAACAGCACTGTTCCTGCGTGGCCTCGCTGTTTTAAACCGCAGGATTGCATCTGTAAACGGTTCCACCCCCTGCAACGCTCCTGGTATATTTAAACATTCCTGAGAGTGTGTGCCACGCGGCCTGAGATTACACGAGGAGCACGGACAGATGGCACTCGGGGGTTAAACAGAGATGTTTGGGATTGAGGAGTTAATCTGTGCTGATAGAATATCAAACCATCTGTGTTTAATGAGTTAAGAAGGGTCCAAACTCCACTGCTCACACCTGCCAAAGCCAGAGATTCAGATCCGCTCTGAAGCGTTTACATTTATACAGTTCATTTATTTCTCAGTGTATTTAAATCCTTCCTTGGCATTATTTGTTGCGTCTTCTAAAGAAGTTACCAGCCAACTGGTGCATAATGCTGTTTTATTTACTTGCTAAAGTCATTTTTCACTTGATGAGTGTTAACTCAAGTCATAGAAGCAACACAGACACACATATAGGGATGTGTATCGCTTGAATTTGAACGATTCCGATTCTTATCGATTCCAATAAGGTAAAAATTGGATATCATTCACATTTAGTCTTATTGCTAAACATTTAATTGTAGCTGAATATCATGAACAAAAATCAACAGGCTAAGACACATCCCAAAGATGCTCTATTGGGTTGAGATCTGGTGACTGTGGGGGCCATTTTACTACCAAAAATGAGAAACCAATTTGAAATGATTCGAGCTTTGTGACATGGTGCATTATCCTGCTGGAATTAGCCATCAGATGATGGGTACATGGTGGCCATAAAGGGATGGACATGGTCAGAAACAATGCTCAGGTAGGCCGTGGCATTTAAACGATGCCCAATTGGCACTAAGGGGCCTAAAGTGTGCCAAGAAAACATCCCCCACACCATTACACCACCACCACCAGCCTGCACAGTGGTAACAAGGCATGATGGATCCATGTTCTCATTCTGTTTACGCCAAATTCATTCTGACTCTTACCATCTGAATGTCTTAATAGAAATCGAGACTCATCAGACCAGGCAACATTTTTCCAGTCTTCAGCTGTCCAATTTTACAATGAGCTCTTGCAAATTGTAGCCTCTTTTTCCTATTTGTAGTGGAGATGAGTGGTACCCGGTGGGGTCTTCTGCTGTTGTAGCCCATCCGCCTCAAGGTTGTGCGTGTTGTGGCTTCACAAATGCTTTGCTGCATACCTCGGTTGTAACGAGTGGTTATTTCAGTCAAAGTTGCTCTTCTATCAGCTTGAATCAGTCGGCCCATTCTCCTCTGACCTCTAGCATCAACAAGGCATTTTCGCCCACAGGACTGCCACATACTGGATGTTTTTCCCTTTTCACACCATTCTTTGTAAACCCTAGAAATGGCTGTGCGTGAAAATCCCAGTAACTGTGCAGATTGTGAAATACTCAGACCGGCCCGTCTGGCACCAACAACCATGCCACGCTCAAAAATTGCTTAAATCCCCTTTATTTCCCATTCTGACATTCAGTTTGGAGTTCAGGAGACTGTCTTGACCAGGACCACACCCCCAAATGCATTGAAGCCACTGCCATGTGATTGGTTGATTAGATAATTGCATTAATGAGAAATTGAACAGGTGTTCCTAATAATCCTTTAGGTGAGTGTACATTACAAATATAGTTACAAAAGTTATTCAGTCAAGAACAAGTGAATTTCCTCTTTGTGTGATTAGTGTTATTATAGAGCCGGAATATTAGTGTTATTACAGAGCAGGAATATTGGTGTTATTATAGAGCAGGAATATTAGTGTTATTACAGAGCAGGAATATTGGTGTTATTATAGAGCGGGAATATTAGTGTTATTATAGAGCAGGAATATTGGTGTTATTATAGAGCAGGAATATCAGTGTTATTATAGAGCAGGAATATCAGCGTTATTATAGAGCAGGAATATTAGTGTTATTATAGAGCAGGAATATTGGTGTTATTATAGAGCAGAAATATCAGTGTTATTATAGAGCAGGAATATCAGCGTTATTATAGAGCGGGAATATTAGTGTTATTATAGAGCAGGAATATTGGTGTTATTATAGAGCAGGAATGTCAGTGTTATTATAGAGCAGGAATATCAGCGTTATTATAGAGCGGGAATATTAGTGTTATTACAGAGCAGGAATATTGGTGTTATTATAGAGCAGGAATATCAGTGTTATTATAGAGCAGGAATATCAGCGTTATTATAGAGCAGGAATATTAGTGTTATTATAGAGCAGGAATATTGGTGTTATTATAGAGCAGAAATATCAGTGTTATTATAGAGCAGGAATATCAGCGTTATTATAGAGCAGGAATATTAGTGTTATTATAGAGCAGGAATATCAGTGTTATTATAGAGCAGGAATATCAGCGTTATTATAGAGCGGGAATATTAGTGTTATTATAGAGCAGGAATATCAGCGTTATTATAGAGCGGGAATATCAGTGTTATTATAGAGCGGGAATATTAGTGTTATTATAGAGCAGGAATATCAGCGTTATTATAGAGCAGGAATATCAGCGTTATTATAGAGCAGGAATATTAGTGTTATTATAGAGCAGGAATATCAGTGTTATTATAGAGCAGGAATATTGGTGTTATTATAGAGCAGGAATATCAGCGTTATTATAGAGCGGGAATATTAGGCTGCTGTCACTTTAAGAGCTTCACGGATCCAATATACTGATACACGGAAAACACAGTCTCTCGCGCTCACATGCTCACAAAGGAATCGATACGAGGAATCGAAATTGTAATTTTCGAACAAGTATCTGATTCCTGACCTCAAGTATTCTGGAATCGATTTTCGATTCGCAACCTTACACACAGAAATATTGATAAACATGCTTTTCTCTATGTGTTTGTAGGATCACCGTCTCTAAGCGGCTCTGGGACTGTGATGGTGCTGGTTGGTGATGTGAATGATAATATCCCATCCTTCAGCTCGATGTCTTTCCACACCACTATCCCTGAAGACGCTCCCACCGGAACGGATGTCCTGATGCTCAACAGCTCAGACTCGGATGTCGGACTCAATGGAGTGATCAGGTAAAACACTATACGGACTGAAACCAAAACCTACAATATTACTCTTTGATGTTTAGATTTTTTTTCTTTCTTTAAAAGAGAAATGTTGGTAACACTTTACTTAAAGCCCTTATGTATAATGCATTTACATTTAGAAATAGAATAGAAGAGAAAGTGTTAGTATTAAAGTGTTGCCAAAAAATGCATTATAAGGGTTTTAATAATGTACATTATTTATCTTTCCATAAATAATTGTAACCAAAGTTAAAGTGCATCATAATATTTGCAGATTCTAAAATTGGTTGTTTGCCATGTGTTTTAATGCATTATACTTTCTCAAGGCGTGTTCAATGAATAGATACGTATTATAATGTATCATAACTGTGGTTACAATTATTCATGCTGCATGCATTGTAAGGTGCATTAAAAGGCAAAATTGCTATATAAAAAATACGTTTATAATGCATTATACATAAGGGCTTTAAGTAAAGTGTTGCCAAAATGTTTAGCCACGTCACACACACACATTTCCATACAACACTAGCAGTCGGTCATGTATCACTAAAGTGCCCCTGCGTGAGCTCACGGGGGGCAACGTGTTCCAGTTTCCCAAAAACGTGCTAATGAGGATGATAATGAAGCATGACAGACAGATCAGAGACCAGTGGGTGGAAACAAGACATCAGTTCTTAATACTTCACAGAACCAGCTCCTTCCATCAGTGCAACATCATAGTTCTCACCGATCATGTGTCGCTCATGAACTTGCGTGACTGTGGATGATGTTGTTGTCATCTCGCTCGGGTTGTTTTTCACACTTTGTTCTGTAATTTGTGGAATTCCCGTTTCACTGACACAAGCGCGCGGGGAAGTTGCCATGTGTGCATGTTACTGTCAGAACGAGTTTGTGTCACAGGCCCCGAAAATGAACTTTGCTGAAACTCAAAACAGCATGGGGACGATTCGAGTGTAGTGTTTCTGATCAGTGCGGGTTCACTGATGCTTAGCTGAGAGAACATGCTGTGGGAGTTATGAAAGAAACAAAAAGATGAATAAAGGATTAATCTTCCCCTCACTCATAGGATAACAAACTTGGTGAATAAAGTTTTGCTTATAAGAAATGGGGCAGATGCTGACACAGTATGGAGAGAAACATGTTAAATAAATGTATCCTTTTTGTAGCTTAAAGGATTAGTTCACTTTTAAAAAAAACTATTGCTGATAATTTCCTCTCCCCCATGTCATCCAAGATGTCAATGTCTTTCTTTCTTCAGTCGAAAAGAAATGAAGGTTTTTGATGAAAACATTCCAGGATTTTTCTCCATATAATGGACTTCAACAGGACCCAAACGGTTCAAGGTCCAAATGACAGTTTCAGTGCAGCTTCAAAGGGCTTTAAACGACACCAGACGATGAATAAGGGTCTTATCTAGACAAACCATCGGCATTTCACAAATACATAAAACAGTTTAAGTTTTATAAGCACAAATGCTCGCCTTGCTCTGTTCTGTGATGCGCGTTCGTGACTCAAGTAATACGCAATTACGTTGAAAAGGTCACGCTTCTGTCCTGACGAAAATTTAGCCTTTTTAATATTAAAACACCCAGGATACGCACACGAAATGGGCATTTTAAATGATAAACTGACACAAAGACATTTGAATATGTGTATATGGTCCTCCTATCTCACATTCGTAAACACTGACTCGGTACTTCATCTCGGTACTTGAACCGTTTGGGTCCTGTTGAGGTCCATTATATGGAGAAAAATCCTGGAATGTTTTCATCAAAAACCTTCATTTCTTTTCGACTTAAGAAAGAAAGACATGGACATATTGGATGACATGGGGGTGAGTAAATTATCAGCAATGTTTTTTTTAAAAGTGAACTAATCCTTTAAGCGGTAGAGCAAGGTGCTAGAAATGCCAAGGTCATCATGGGTTTGATTCTCAGGGAAAGCATGCACTGATTAAATGTGTACTTTGAATGAAATGTAAGTCACTTTAGATAAATGCATAAATGTAAATATCTGAAAACCAAATGGAATCAAATATCTTGATATCTGGGTAGTTGGTTTGGTCTCCATGCATATATTGAATCTGTTGTGTTTGTGATTTACAGTTACAGTCTCAGTGGAGGGGACGGTCAGTTCTCCATTAACCCGTCCACAGGCTTGATCATCACCAGTTCCCTGCTGGATCGTGAGTCGCGGGCGAGTTACCAGTTGCTGGTGGTGGCATCGGACGGTGGACAACCCACACCGCTATCCAGCTCCGCCACAGTATCCGTGGTGGTGTCCGACATCAACGATAACCCTCCACGGTTTCACCATCATCCATATGTCACGCATATTCCTGCTTCTACATCTACAGGTGCGTCTTCTGTGGCCGGAGTTTAAGGTTTCGTTGTGTTTTGTCTGTCTGATCAGCATCTAATCACTTCTGTTGTGTTGTTGGCAGGCTCACTGGTCTTTGCGGTCACAGTAACAGATGAAGATTACGGCTCAAACGCTCAACTTCACTATTCGCTCACCGGACGCAATTCAGAAAAATTCAAGATAGACCCGATCAGAGGTGCCATCACTGCCAATGAAAAACTCACAGGGAGTTCAGAGGTCACCTTCACAGTCCATGTAAAAGATGGAGGCACCAACCCTAAAACCGACAGCACGACAGTTACAGTTCGTTTTGTTACTGGAGGAGACTTTCCCCATATTAGACTCAAGGAGAAATCTTTTACCTTCCTAGAAAACCAACCCACTAACACTGTTGTAACTAAGGTGACCGGCTCATCACCCAGGGCAGGTCCTTTGTCGTACTATATTGCAAGCGGAAACCTGGACAATGCATTCCACATAGATCAACTTTCAGGAGAGCTGTCTATCAAAAATCCTCTGGACTATGAGAATATTGAGAAGTACGTCTTGTGGATAGAGGCCCGAGACCAAGGCTTTCCTCCTTATTCGGCCTATGAGAAAGTAGAGATTGCAGTGCTGGACGTTAATGACAACAATCCTGTTTTCAAGCAAGAGCCGTTCCACGCTGAGATTCTAGAAAACCTCTCACCTCAACGTGTGCTTATAGTCTCTGCATTCGACCAGGACAGCGGACCAAACGGGCAACTGGACTTTGCCATCATTGATGGCAACAAAGAAAACAGCTTTAGCATCAACCGGGCAACTGGTGAAATCCGCACAACACGACCACTGGATCGAGAGAAGGTCGCTCAGTATTCCTTGAGGGTGAAGGCGACGGATAGAGGCAGCCCTCCGAAAAGCACGGCGGTCAAAGTCTTGATCAGTGTGTTGGACGTTAATGATAATGCACCCAGATTCTCCAAAATCTTCAGTGCCACTGTACCTGAAAATGCACCAGTGGGCTTCACTGTGACCCGAGTAACCACCACTGACGAGGACGCAGGAGCTAACGCTATAAGCCGATACTCCATCAGTGACGCAAGTATTCCCTTCATCATCCACCCCAGCACAGGAGATATCACTATTAGTAGACCTCTGAACCGAGAGGACACAGACCACTACATTGCTAAAGTCTCAGCACATGATTCAGGATGGGCGGTTAGCACAGACGTCACAATATTTGTGACAGATGTGAATGATAATGCTCCAAGATTTAGCAAGCCGTCATATTACCTAGACTATCCTGAGCTGACGGAGGTAGGATCCATTGTGACTCAAGTGTCTGCCACAGATCCTGACGAGGGATTCAACGGTAAAATATTTTACTTTATCAGATCTCAAACAGAGTACTTCCGAATCAACTCCAGCTCTGGCGAGATCTTCATCAAACAGCTGCTGAGGTATCAAAACTCAAGTGGCCACAGTAACGTCAACGTAAACCGGCATAGTTTCATCGTCACCGCTTCAGACAGAAGCATCAAGCCGCTCATGAGCGAAACCACAGTTATCATAAATGTTGTTGATAGCAATGATAACCCACCCATGTTTGAATCATCTTTTTACTTTACTCCTGTCACTAAAAGTGTAAAAGTCGGCACCAAACTGCTCAAAGTCACAGCCCATGATCAGAAGGACTTTGGCTTGAACTCTGAAATAGAGTATTTAGTATCTGGAGGCAACAGTTCTAGCAAGTTCCGCCTGGATAAACAAACTGGATCCGTTACAGTAGCGTCCTCACTCACTGCAGACACTAATAAAGTTTACTTGCTTGAAATAACAGCAAGTGACAAAGGGAACCCTCCTATGTCCTCTAAGACAACAGTGAGAATAGCTGTTACAGAAGAGAACCATCACACTCCAGAGTTTTCACAGAACCAAGTAACAGTCACTGTGTCTGAAGGTCTGGCTGTCGGCACGGCCATCCGCACCCTATCAGCACGAGATAAGGACAAGGACAAGCAAATGAATGGCCTGATTACGTACGGCATCTCCTCAGGTAATGACGACGGCTTGTTTTCAGTTCACAGTCAAACAGGCGTTTTATCCGTAGCAATGCCACTGGATTATGAGACAAAACAGAAGTATGAACTCAGAGTTTCTGCAACAGATGGAGGGTGGATTGCCAAGACAAGCTATGTTACAGTTAACGTCCATGTTACTGATGTAAATGATAACCCTCCAGTGTTCGACCCTGTTGAGTACTTCCCAGTCGTGCAGGAGAATGTCCCCAGTGGCACTACTGTCGTAAAAATGAATGCAACAGATAAAGACTCTGGGCCAAATGCTCTGATGGCATACGTCATTCAATCATCAGATAGTGACTTGTTCATTATTGACCCCAATACAGGAATCATCACCACACAAGGCTTCCTGGACTATGAAGCTAAACAGGTGTATCACCTGACTGTCAAAGCCTTTAACGTTCCAGATGAGGAACGATGCAGCTTTGCATATGTTAACATTCAGCTGAAAGGTGCTAATGAGTATGTGCCTCGTTTTGTGTCAAAGCAATACTACTTTGAGGTCTCGGAGGCGGCACCTAAAGGCACGGTCATTGGGGAGGTGTTCGCTAGCGACAGAGACTTGGGAGAAGATGGCGTAGTGTATTACTTGATTTTCGGCAGAAGCAGAAAAAGGGGTTTTAGCATTAATAAAAAGACAGGTCAGATCTACGTCTCAGGACCACTTGATCGTGAAAAAGAAGAAAAGATTTCACTCAAAGTCTTAGCTAAGAATGCAGGAAGCATAATAGGGGCAGATATTGATGAGGTGCTTGTGAACATTACAGTTCTAGATGCCAATGATCCTCCAGTATTTACCCAGGAACTCTATGATGTTCAGGTTAATGAGGGACTGTCTCCTGGAGGCCTCGTCACATTTGTCAGTGCTGAGGATTCAGATTCTGTCCCTAGCTGGAGCAGATTCACTTATGCCATTGCTGCCAACTATGAAAGAAGTACTTTCAACATCAATCCTGAGACAGGGCAGGTGTCTGTGGCATCAGAACTGGACCGGGAAACCATCCCAGTGTACAACCTCACCATCCTGGCAGTAGACTCAGGTTCTCCAGCTGCCACCGGCAGTGCCATTTTAATTGTGACTCTGGAGGACATTAATGATAATGGACCAACTTTGGTGACTACAAGTGGGGAGGTGATGGAGAACCAGAGGGCAGGAACACCCGTGATGACGCTCAGTTCAAGTGATCCAGATCTTGCTCCAAATCAAGGCCCATTCTCCTACAGCCTTGTCAACACTGGAGCAGCATCCAGCTACTTCACCCTCAGTCATACCGGTGAGCTGACCACCAGCAGGGAGATAGACAGAGAGCAGATAAGTGATTTCTACCTCTCTGTGATTATCAAAGATTCTGGTATTCCTCAGATGTCCTCGACCGGAACTGTCCACATCAAAGTTAATGATCAGAATGATAATCCCTCAGAATCTCGCTCTGTAGACATCTACGTCCATTATTTTGGAAATATGTTCCCTGGAGGATCACTGGGGGTGGTGAAGCCACAGGATCCGGATATACAAGACACGTTCCAGTGTTCTCTGACTCCACCGGCGGCTGCCCTCTTTAGCATCCCCACAGGTACCTGTGACCTCAGCTCAAACACTCGCTCCACAGATGGCACTTTTGATTTATCAGTGCGTAGCAGTGATGGCGTCCATGAGGCCGTCAATAGCCATGTACGTGTTTTCTTCATTGGGTTCAATAATGCCACAGTGGACAACAGCATCCTTATACGTGTAATATCCCAAAGCGCCAGCGACTTCCTTACCAATCACTACCTCAGTTTTCTGCGTATCGCCAATTCACAGCTAGCCGGTTTAGGCACCGGAGTGCAGGTTTATGGGGTGTTTGAACTCAACAACAGCACTTTCTTGATGGCAGCGGTCAAGCGCGGACATGGTCAGTATGTCAATCCAAGTGGAGTTGCCACTTTCTTCCAGAGCATCAAGGAAATACTGCACAGACAAAGTGGAGTTAAGATCGACTCCATGGACCATGATCCCTGCTCCCACAATCCGTGTCAAAACGGGGGTAGTTGCAAGAGGCGGCTGGGTGTTGGACCAGACATGAAGACTGAGGAGAGCGTCCCGATCATTCTCGTGTCAAATCGCCCCCTACAGCCATACGCCTGTAACTGCAGGCCTGGATATGCTGGTGCCCTCTGCGAGATGGACATTGACGAGTGCCAGCCAACACCTTGCCACAATGGTGGAACTTGCCACAACTTGGTGGGGGGATTCTCTTGCTCCTGTCCAGAAGGTTTCACTGGGATGGCTTGTGAGAGGGACGTCAACGAGTGCCTTTCGAACCCCTGCCAGAATGGGGCACTATGCCAGAATTACCCCGGGGGATTTAACTGCCTGTGCAAATCTGGATTTGCAGGTACAGTTTTTCATCGTTTGCACTTTAACAGTACACACAACCACAGATGTTAGGCCAGATGCATACAGGCAGCTTGCACACAAGTTTGTTAACATTTTAGGCCAAGAAAAATATTTGCTTCTAAGTAATTGGAGGGGTGTTATAACCCAAGCATACAGAGGCCTTTGCCAAATGCAGTTTGCTTTTAGGGTCACAGACTGGGAGGTATCAGCTATGATGAAGATCAAGTTGTCATGTTTACTTTAATGAAAGGAGATGATCAAATTCTCACCCTAATAAGGATATGGCTGTAAACCGCCTTCACATTTCACCTGTGCTGTGCAGTTTTGGTTACTTTAAAGAGTTTAAGGAGCATCTGGCATTGAAAAAAAAGTCATAGAAACAAATCTGCATTCATTTTGTATTAATTTTTAAATGCAGGAATCTTTTGTACAAAAGATCAGGCTCTTTTGCTGAAAAAAATGAATGCAGCATCTCCCATGTTTACACAATTTTAACATGATTGGGGTGATTGTAAAATCAGTTTGTGTATATGTATATGACTCTATGTCTGTGATTGTTAACTTAGAAAAACCATGTGTGATAGCCTTAGCTTGAATCGGCTCTGTTTGGGCAGGTGTTGGCTGTAGCTTTTGGACATTGCTTTCAAAATGGAGCCGTAACAGAAGTTTTGTTTCAGGCTCTGAGTCATTATGATTCTTTTCTTATTCTGATCATAACAAATGACTGCAGTGCGTTCCCATCGGAGGCCCCAGATAAATGAGGCTGCTAGAGAATTACACCTATTATTGACTTACAGTAGTGTGCATGCACTCCAGCTGAACCCCACACTTCCAGTTTTCGTTCTTCATGCCATTTATTTTATAGCACTACATTCAGGGAGCAGATCTCAACTTAAGTTTATGCTTGATCATTTGTGTGTCCAGCCATCCTGTTGTTGTCATAGCGTATTTGTGTGTGTTTTATATCAGCACCTTTTTATGGGTCTCCCAGAACCAGTGCAGCTGATCTATACCGCTTATACCTTCATTACAGACTTTCACCCTCTCGTTCTTAGAAACGTGGGTCCGTTTAGAAGGTGTAAGAATTCAAACTGTTTGTATTAGAAAGATGAAGTGCACCAGAGATGTGTGTGAGAGAGAAAAAACACAGGGGGTTCTGGGAGCCCCGTGTGAAAACAGTCATTTTTGTGTGTCATGTTCACCTCATTGTTTTCATTGGTGTTGTTTCATGAATTCAGGGAAAGCCTGTGACTCCATCATCAATTACTGTGAGTGTAACCCCTGTTTTAATGGGGGTTCATGCCAGAACCGGGTGGAAGGCTATTACTGTCACTGTCCTTTTGGTAAGTCATCATTTCAGCCCCAGGACTAGTTTAGGGTCCTACAAATGCTGCTGGACTGTGTGTGTGTGTGTGTGTGTGTGTGTGTGCGTGTGTGCATGCATGAGCATGTGTGAGAGTTGAGACTGTAATGGAAGATGCAGAAACAAATGTGTTGTAGATTACAGAAAATGAATTGCAGTGTGAATTTGTCAGTTGACACATACGGTAAATGCTCAACCTTTTTCGTGTGTGTGTGTGTGTGTGTGTGTTGTACCATGAATGTCATTGGGTTGCCATGAATTTTTAACTGCAAGAAATTCTTTCGCTGCAGACAGTCCGTAAATCACTCTCCCTCCGCAGGTGTGTTTGGAAAGCACTGTGAACTGAACAGTTATGGATTCGAGGAGCTCTCTTACATGGAGTTCCCCAGCCTCGACCCCAACAACAACTACATCTACATTAAGTTTGCCACGTTGAAGGAAAACGCCTTGCTCATGTACAATCACGACAACCAGACCGGCGACAAGGCGGAGTTCTTGGCCCTTGAGATCTTCGAAGGCAGAATGAGGTTCTCGTTTAACTTGGGGAGCGGCACTTACAAGCTCATGACGACCATCCGGGTCTCAGACGGCCAGTTCCACACAGTCATCGCCAGGAGGGCAGGAATGGTGAGTCCTTTCTGTCTGTCAATCATCCGTTTGCAAGGAACTGAAGTTAACATGAGGCCATGAAGATGTTTCTGCTGAGATCTCACAGGTTTGGTGGAAATGGGAGTGTTTTGGTGCAGATGCTTTACTAAGGCTATATTTACACGTGGACGGTTATTTTCATAATCGGACATTTCACCCGCTCCGTTTTCAAAAATAACATCGTGCACATCTGTCAGTTTTCAGAAAAGTGTTCGTTACACTAACCCGTGTATATATGCCGTCAAGAGCATGCCAGACCTGTAGGTGGCAGTGTAACAAGAAGCTCAAGCACACATTAGCCAATCGAACGAATTGATTCGCAAGGTCGCACTTTAACGCAGTACAAGTTCTGTCGCATCTGTGACGTCGGCTGCCGAAAACTGCCGTTTTTCTCAGTTTACATGCAAGCAAAGTTTTCCAAAATCTCGACTCTGGCCGGAGTTTTTAGAAAGAATCGCTTTCAGAGGCGAATTCTCCGTTTGCGTGTAAACGAAGGGAAATGTCTCAGTTTTTCAGAATAACCATGTGCGTGTAAACGGGGCCTGAGGCTTCTTGATCATTTGGCTTGAGTTTTATGCATCTGAGATAGCCTAAACTCTTTGATCACAGTCAGATCACAGCTGTCTGTAAATAGTCAAGTCACAATTATTTATATAGCGCTTTTTATAATACAGAGTGTTTCAAAGCAGCTTTACAGAGATAACAGGACAATAATGTAACAAAGTTTGTTTCCAGAAGAAAATCGCATCACAGTCCAGCTTAAGTTAGTTCAGTGATGCTTCATTTTTGTTGTTAAAAAGTTATTAATTTAGTTAATTTATATGTATAGCCGCTCTGGAGAAAAGGTGATGTCATTGTCCAGCTCTCATATAATGCTGTCAATGCAGGAGATCAATAATATTGTTGAATATTAAATGAAATATTATATGAAATAGCATGTAAAAAGACTTCGCCCGGCATTACTGCAACACCTCACCGTTGTGTGATCCAACGAATGTTCCCTGAAAACTAGTCTGAGAGTTTTGTGGGCCTCACTGAAGGCCGTGTGGATCCGTGTCATGGGAACCCAGTCCCTACGGTGCAATAAAGAGAACCTGATCTGTGTGTTTGGAGAAGCGGATGTGGGTCACTTCGGTGGTTCTGTAGGGCCGTTTTCTTTTTTCTTTCTTTTCTTTCTAGACGTGAGCTTGAGCAGATGTTAAAGTCATACATGGCCCCTTGTTTTCCCCCGTGGAGAGAGCCGAACTCTGACAGTCAAGGGTACTTTTGTTTAGTTAAGATGTCCTAGTTTACCCCACAGCCAGATGCGTTGGATTCTGGCTCGCCGCCTCAAGCTCATGGTTTTTCTGTTTACAGGAGAGTCGGAGTTTAGGAGAGCTGGTCTACTGCCACGGTTTTACTCTTCACTTGTTTCTAGTTTGTGTGTCGCAACATAGAAGCTTGATGGATTATAAATAGCAAATTAGAAATCTGCTTGCACACCCACACGCTGCATGTGTTTCCAAACGCCTTCCACAAAAGCAGCTCAAAGCCAAATATATTTAAATACACAGACTCTTAGAAGGAGCTCTGGTGGGTCCGGTTTCATCGGCACTGATCCTCAACAAACCCGTCTCCATGATCTTCAACCAGATGAACTGCATAATAATCTGAATGTTCTGATCCAGTCTGACCTCTGACCTGTAATGCTGCCTGGATCATGATCACACAGTGTTCGTTCGTTGGCCAGAACTGAGACTGAGAATCTCAAGGGTTTATTCTCTCCATTCTGTCACTGATGGAGTTTTGCTTCCACTGTCGCCACTGGCTTTTGTCTTGCTTAGTACACACACACACACACACACACACACACACACACACACACACACACACACATTGGTGCAACTACAATTTGAGGACTCTCCATAGGCGTAATGGTTTTTAAACTGTACAAACTGTATATTCTCTTCCCTTACACACACACACACACACAAACACACACACACACACACTCACACACACACACACACACACACACACACACACACACACACACACACACACACACACACTGGCCCTATCCCTAAACCTACCCATCACAGGAAACATTCTGCATTTTTACATTTTTTATAAAACATTGTTTTTTAAGCTATTTGAATTACGAGGACTCATGAAATGTCCTCATAAACCACGTTTAAGTTGTAATACCAGTGTAATACACATGTCATTATACAAATTTGTGTCCTCATAAATCACATAAACAAGCACACACACACACACACACACACACACACACACACACACACACACACACACACACACGTAGCCAATCACAGACATACTTGATGAGCTCGTGAACACAATAGCCAATCAGAGGTGTTTATGATGCCGCTCAAATCCTCATATTTATAAAGTTCAGTATCGACTCGGCAGCGAAGTCGCTACTTCTACAACACTCGCACACACGCCGTTTACACAGGGCTCCAGCATCGGACGTGTGATTGTGTCCGCTTTCTTCTTCTTCTACTATTGAGTCTATAGCGCTTTTTTTCTGCATTTGTCGCTTTTGTCTTGCTTAGTTGGGGACATTTAATTTAATATTCAACAATATTATTGATCTCCTGCATTGACAGCATTATATGAGAACTGATCTGAGCTGGACGATGACATCACGGTTTTCTCCAGAGCAGCTGTATATATATATGAACTAAATTAATAACTTTTTTTACAACAAAAATTAAGCATCACTGAACTTACTTAAGCTGGACTGTGACGCGATTTTCTTCTGGAAACAAACTTTGCATTATTTTCCTGTCATCTCTGTAAAGCTGCTTTGAGCTTCACTAAAGTGTGTTTGATACCCGTTATTAAAAGCAGCCGTCCCCTGTGTCAGAGAGGGTTTGAACACGTGACTCCTGGAGAACTGAGGTCTGGTTTAGTGTTGTTGAAGTGCGGAGACATTAATGCGCTGCCCAGACGCTCAGGAAACTGTGTCAGCTCTGAGCAGACAAACACCACTTATTTCCATTGTTAGAGCAGGAGTTTCTGTTTATAGGCCTCCACAGCGGAAGTGTATGTCGGGGTTACGTGAGCGGCGAGGTTGTGTGTTGTGTGATGTGTGATGTCATGGCTCTGAGATGTGTTCCTCCCGAATGTGCGCTCAGGACTCGTAAAGCACCGAGAGCAGGACAGAGCACCGCAGAATGTCGTGTGGTAATTTATGTACCAGCATCTGTGTGTCGTCTCTGTGTGTCGTCTGTATCCTGGAGTGTTAGGAGAGTCTCGTCCGAGGAGCTCACGGCCGATGGAGACATGCATACGAGGAACAATGACTAAATAATAATAAACGGAGCAATTCCAAGAGGGTCCTCACACCATCGGTGCTCGGGCCCTAACAATAGTGTTATGAAACTCCTGTTTCATCATGAATACACACATGCAGGAACACAGTATTGTAAGCTTATTAAAAACTTGAAAAATACACACATTTATTTATGTGCTTAATTGCACAAATACATTCCTGCATGGTTTTAGTTTGCTTTAGAAATACATGTGAATGTTCTTTTGGATTTACAGGAACTTCCGACACTGTTATTACATTAACGCAATTCACAAATGGAAGTGGAATACACTCACAGTAACACACTCACAGTTCACAGTAACACACTCACAGTAACACACTCACAGTAACACACTCACAGTAATACACTCACAGTAACACACTCACAGTAACACACTCACAGTTCACAGTAACACACTCACAGTAACACACTCACAGTAACACACTCACAGTAATACACTCACAGTAACACACTCACAGTAACACACTCACAGTTCACAGTAACACACTCACAGTAACACACTCACAGTAACACACTCACAGTAATACACTCACAGTAACACACTCACAGTAATACACTCACAGTAACACACTCACAGTAACACACTCACAGTACACTCACAGTAACACACTCGCAGTAACACACTCACAGTAACACACTCACAGTAATACACTCACAGTAACACACTCACAGTAACACACTCACAGTAACACACTCACAGTAATACACTCACAGTAACACACTCACAGTAACACACTCACAGTAATACACTCACAGTAATACACTCACAGTAACACACTCACAGTAACACACTCACAGTAATACACTCACAGTAATACACTCACAGTAATACACTCACAGTAATACACTCACAGTAACACACTCACAGTAACACACTCACAGTAATACACTCACAGTAATACACTCACAGTAACACACTCACAGTAACACACTCACAGTAATACACTCACAGTAATACACTCACAGTAACACACTCACAGTAACACACTCACAGTAACACACTCACAGTAACACACTCACAGTAACACACTCACAGTAATACACTCACAGTAACACACTCACAGTAATACACTCACAGTAACACACTCACAGTAACACACTCACAGTAATACACTCACAGTAATACACTCACAGTAACACACTCACAGTAACACACTCACAGTAATACACTCACAGTAATACACTCACAGTAACACACTCACAGTAACACACTCACAGTAACACACTCACAGTAACACACTCACAGTAATACACTCACAGTAATACACTCACAGTAACACACTCACAGTAACACACTCACAGTAACACACTCACAGTAATACACTCACAGTAACACACTCACAGTAATACACTCACAGTAACACACTCACAGTAACACACTCACAGTAATACACTCACAGTAACACACTCACAGTAATACACTCACAGTAACACACTCACAGTAACACACTCACAGTACACTCACAGTAACACACTCGCAGTAACACACTCACAGTAACACACTCACAGTAATACACTCACAGTAACACACTCACAGTAACACACTCACAGTAATACACTCACAGTAACACACTCACAGTAATACACTCACAGTAATACACTCACAGTAACACACTCACAGTAATACACTCACAGTAACACACTCACAGTAACACACTCACAGTAACACACTCACAGTAACACACTCACAGTAATACACTCACAGTAACACACTCACAGTAACACACTCACAGTAATACACTCACAGTAACACACTCACAGTAACACACTCACAGTAATACACTCACAGTAATACACTCACAGTAATACACTCACAGTAACACACTCACAGTAACACACTCACAGTAACACACTCACAGTAACACACTCACAGTAACACACTCACAGTAATACACTCACAGTAACACACTCACAGTAATACACTCACAGTAACACACTCACAGTAACACACTCACAGTAATACACTCACAGTAATACACTCACAGTAACACACTCACAGTAACACACTCACAGTAATACACTCACAGTAATACACTCACAGTAACACACTCACAGTAACACACTCACAGTAACACACTCACAGTAACACACTCACAGTAATACACTCACAGTAATACACTCACAGTAACACACTCGCAGTAACACACTCGCAGTAACACACTCACAGTAATACACTCACAGTAACACACTCACAGTAACACACTCACAGTAATACACTCACAGTAACACACTCACAGTAATACACTCACAGTAATACACTCACAGTAACACACTCACAGTAATACACTCACAGTAACACACTCACAGTAACACACTCACAGTAACACACTCACAGTAACACACTCACAGTAATACACTCACAGTAACACACTCACAGTAACACACTCACAGTAATACACTCACAGTAACACACTCACAGTAACACACTCACAGTAATACACTCACAGTAATACACTCACAGTAACACACTCACAGTAACACACTCACAGTAACACACTCACAGTAACACACTCACAGTAACACACTCACAGTAACACACTCACAGTAATACACTCACAGTAACACACTCACAGTAATACACTCACAGTAACACACTCACAGTAACACACTCACAGTAATACACTCACAGTAATACACTCACAGTAACACACTCACAGTAACACACTCACAGTAATACACTCACAGTAATACACTCACAGTAACACACTCACAGTAACACACTCACAGTAACACACTCACAGTAATACACTCACAGTAATACACTCACAGTAACACACTCACAGTAACACACTCACAGTAACACACTCACAGTAATACACTCACAGTAATACACTCACAGTAACACACTCACAGTAACACACTCACAGTAATACACTCACAGTAATACACTCACAGTAACACACTCACAGTAACACACTCACAGTAATACACTCACAGTAATACACTCACAGTAACACACTCACAGTAACACACTCACAGTAACACACTCACAGTAACACACTCACAGTAATACACTCACAGTAACACACTCACAGTAACACACTCACAGTAATACACTCACAGTAATACACTCACAGTAACACACTCACAGTAACACACTCACAGTAATACACTCACAGTAATACACTCACAGTAATACACTCACAGTAACACACTCACAGTAACACACTCACAGTAATACACTCACAGTAATACACTCACAGTAACACACTCACAGTAACACACTCACAGTAACACACTCACAGTAACACACTCACAGTAACTGTCCCTGTTGCACACAAACATTAAACTCACGCGTGTGTGTGTGTGTGTGTGTGTTACAGGCGGCGTCTCTCACTGTTGATCTGTGTGGAGAGGAACAGGAGTCTGGATATTGTGCTGTCAGCAACGTGGCCGTTCACACTGACTGGTGAGAAACACATATTCAAATGTTAACTCATTTTGTGTCATTATATATATATAAACAGTGGTGGCCAGAATTATTAGGACACTTGGCATATTTAAGGTTTCAGTTGTTATGTTCCAAGATGACCCTAAACATTCTTCTAAGTATTGGATCTCCCGAGGCGGGAGGAAACATTGCAATCGACGGTTCAAAGTCCCGAGCTCAACCCCATCGACACGACTTGGGTTAACATAACATCAGTCGATAACACCAGTGTTGCAGTTCTCAGGAAATATACTGACACTAATCCAGAGATGTGATGCTGTCACTAGGGGTGGCACGGTTCACAAAACCCACGGTTCGGTTCGTATCACGGTTTTAGGGTCACGGTTTTCGGTTCTGTACGGTTCTTGTTGTTATTTTTTCTTTTAATCTTTAACACTCCAGAAATGTACTTCAGCATATGATATATGCTATAGCTTAATTATCCACAATTCAGGATACAGTATTTAAAAAAAAATGTATATCATGTAATCATGCACAAACTGAATTTGACTTGACTTTAAGCACATTATTGAGACCATCTCTGAGGAAAGCTAGGTGACATTTTGATACAGCAAGAGAGAAGACATTTATTTGGGAAAAAAGGAGAATGTGTGTTGCTATCTCTACAGGAACTTATGTGCATTTTTAGCACACAAAGATTAAAATTAACTTGCATTTATAAAACTGTCAACTTCAGTGTAGCTCTTACAAAATGTTTATCTTTTAAAAGAAAAAAAGAGAGGAACTCTTAAAGCACTATCTTTTAAATAAGTCAAAATACGTTACAAATAATTGCCTATAATGAGGCTATAACAATAGCAAAGGCCATAATCATAAAGTGAAACATAAGTTCAACCTCAACACAAAAACAGTATCAACAATGCTTCTATTCCCTGAGAGTGAGGATACATTTTTTTTCACTTGAAATTAAAGTGCAGTATTTGGAAACACGACTGGAGTTCTTATCTAAACTTAGTGTCACTGTATATATTTAAATATCATAGGTAACATGAAATCCAAAATGTTCCCACACACCGGACTTATACGACGCTGGTGCATCCTCCAACTCCTGTTAGCCTTCCTTATCTCTCCCACTAGCCATTTCTATCCGTGACGTGACCTGCAGCGCTGCACAGACCGATCGGTTTATGACATCAAAGTACTGCGACTGCGAGAGTGATTGAAAAGCATACGGAGCCGTTGCTATCGCGGTACTTTTATGTTATTCGTCGATCGGTCTGTGCAGCGCCGGTTCAAGTCGAACAAGCCTCATATGTATGTCCACAAATCTCTTATTTCGCGCGAAAAGTAAACGCACTGTCTGAGGTAACGGGCACGAGGTTACATTGCGCATGCGTCGAACGAACCGTGCGACGCACACACGCACCGAACCGAGACAAGCGAACCGAACGGTTCGGATGTTTTTTCATGTACCGTGCCACCCCTAGCTGTCACTGCTGCACAAGGTGGACATAACAAACATTACAGTTAAAAGTGGATAAAAAAACAGACAAATTACTTCATCTGATATTTGATCAGAGCAACCGTCTGCATGTTTCATGGACATTATGAAATGAATTCATGTTTTGGAGGCAAAAATTATTTAAATGTTTTCAGATCTGTCAGGTGTTCTAATCCTTTCGGCCACCACTGTATACTGTGTATATATATATATATATACACTTAATATCACTTGACCTCATGTCCCACGGTCAGTCGGGTTTAAAAGATTCGTCACGTTATTGTCTAAGATCTTCTTCTCTCTGGAAGCTGAGTGTTGCACTGTCTGATAATGTCGTGTCTCAGGATCCTGGACGTGCAGCCGAACCGCGTGTCGGTGGGGGGGGTGCGGTCGATGGAGGCGCTGCTGCACCGGCCCGGACAGGTCCACACACACGACTTCACCGGCTGCATCATGGAGTTCGCTGTCAACGGGCGTCCGCTGGAACCGTCTCAAGCTCTGGCTTCACACGGCATCCTAGACAGGTACACACACACACACACACACACGCACACACACACGCACGCACACGCACACGCACGCACACACACACACACACACACACATGCACGCGCACTCGCACTCACACACTCTCACTCACACACGCACGCGCACACACACACACGCACGCGCACGCGCACACACGCACACACAGTCTCTCTCTGTCTCTCACACACACACACACATGCACACACACAGTCTCTCTCTGTCTCACACACACAAGCTGTCTGTAGCCGGCTGAAGTCTTCTTTTTAAAGGCTGTGTGTGTATTTTCTGGAGCGGTTTCATTAGAGCTGATGTCAGGTGACTGTGACTGAAGTCAGTGAAGCTGTTTTGCACATATGCTAATGTTGGAGTCATGGTCTCTTGTGTTGCTGATGTCCCCCGCTGAAGGTGTGTGTGTGTGTTTGGTCCACAGATGTCCCCGTCTGGAGGGTGTGTGTGTGTCCGAGCCCTGCAGACACGGCGGTACGTGTGTGGACATGTGGTCCTGGCAGCAGTGCCAGTGTGCCGAGGGCTTCACCGGACGCGTCTGTGAGAAATGTGAGTTCTGGTGTATAATATGGTATATTCACATTTACATTATGCATTTGGCAGATGCGTTTATACATCATTTATCCGAATATATAATATATATCCATTATATTTCCATTATATAGATTTACTGGGTTCGATTCCCAAAGCAAGAACTGATATGAATGTAAATGTGTACCTTGAAATGCAATGTAAGTCCCTTTGAATAAAAGCGTCTGCCAAATGCATAAATGTAAATGTATATGTATTTGTATATATATAATTTTTCTGTATATATAAATATTATTTTATATATGTCATGCATTGGCCAATTTTGAGTTTTTGTAAATTTTATCCGCTTTTATCATTGCATTTCAAGGTACAGATTTACATTCTTATTAATTCTTGCTTTCTCTGGGAATCGAACCCATGACCTCGTTTTTAGCAAGTGCCAGTGCTCTACTGTTAGAGCCGCCATGGCACCAAACACTGTCGTGTGTGAATGAACGGCCAGAACACAGTAAAAGTCTTCAGTAGAGCGGTGTGTGTTAGCGGACCAACTAATGATCTTTACAACGGAAGTGAATCAATCAAAACTAACTTTATCTGGACAATAACTTTATTCTAGATCTGCTGTAAAGCCAAGTTACTGTGATCTCCTGTTATCACTGTAAAGCTGCTGTATATTGATCAAGCGCTGTATGAATGCCGGAGACTGACGTGACCTCCATCTCTCAGACATCTCTGCGGACACGGCTCTCTCTCTGGACGGCTCCGGGCGCCTGGACTACGGCTTGAGTCAGGGCCGGAGGAGGGACGTGCTGCTGGCGGGAGCGCTGCGGGGGGGCCGGCCCGGCCCGGAGCACAGCAGTCTGGAGCTGCGGTTCCGCACGCGCAGCGGCTCGGGGACGCTCGTGCACGCTCAGGAGAGCCACAACTACACCAGCCTCAGGGTGAGTCACGGGGACACGGCCATAACGGCATCATCCGTATCAGCTTCATCATAACACCTTTTCTTTCACACTCACGTAACATCGTAACACGTAACATACACACACATCCTCACGTAACACCCGTCTGCGCATTTCTATGCATTTTTTTAATGCATTTTTTTAATGCATTTTCTATGCTATTCACTACACTTTGGTTTTTGCCAAAAAAATTACAGATGGAGTTATCTGCTTTTGCTATAAAAAAAATAAAAATTATATATATATATATATTAGGGCTGTCAAATGATTAATCACGATTAATCTCATCCAAAATAAAAGTTTGTGTTTATATAATAAATGTGTTTGTACTGTGTAAAATTATTTTGTATATATAAGTACACACACGTGCATTTATATATTTAAGAAAATTTTTTTATTTATATATAAAATATTTATATTTATATATAATATAAATTATATATAAATCTATATATAGTATATACATGCAAATATTTCTTAAATATATTAAATTAAGATAAAATAACTATACACAGTACACACACATTTATTATGTAAACACAAACTTTTATTTTGGATGCGATTAATCGTGATTAATCATTTGACAGCCCTAATATATATATATATAAAAAACATACTTTAAATTTTGTATTTTGTATTTATTTATTTTTTTATTACTTAATCAAACAACCCAGCTTCTGTTTGATTGATATTACTTGGAATGCGCAATACAAAAAACCCCCCAAGATTTATAAAAGTTAACAAGAATGGGCTTAACGAATGAATTCTTCTGTTGTAAATGTCTGAATTGGGAGAGGTTTAATTTAACGTTCATGTCATATATTTTGGTGGCATTTGTGAGTTGATAAAAATGTAACTTGTTGTGTAATATTGGGGCATAATATCTAAATAATAAATCATTCAATATAGCCCTGAATTGAATCGGATCATAATCGTATCGCAGAATTTTTTGAGGTATTGTCAAATATCTATATGTGACTCTGGATCATCACACCATCACGAGTCACACGGGTGTATCTGTGGTAGTAGCCAACAATACATTATATGGGTCACAATTATCAATTTTTCTTTTAATGCCAAAAATCATTAGGATATTAAGTAGAGATCATGTTCCATGAAGATATTTTGTAAATTTCCTACCGTAAATATAAAAAAACAATATTTCTGTGAGTGAATGCATCACAATCATGAACATAAACGCACAACTTTTAAAGATTTTCTCAATGATTAGATTTTTTGCTCCCTCAGATTCCAGATTTACAATAGTTGTGTCTCAGACAAATATTGTTCTATCCTAACAAACCATACATCACTGGAAAGCTTATTTATTCAGCTTTCAGATGATATATACATCTCAATTTAAAAAAATTTACGCTTTAATGACTGGTTTTCTGGTCCAGGGTCACATACAGGTGAAACTCAAAAAATTGGAATATGGTGCAAAAGTTATAATTTTGATGATTGTGGCTTACAGCTTATGAAAACCCCAAATTCAAAATTTCAGAAAATTAGAATATTAAATGAAATCAATCAAAAAAAGGATTTTAAATACAGAAATGTCAGTCCTCTGAAAAGTATAATCATGCATATGTATATAGTCATATACAGTACTGTGCAAAAGTTTTAGATCGGTAAGATTTTTTATGTTTTTAAAAGAAGTCTCTTCTGCTCACCAAGGCTGCAATTATTTGATAAAAAAAAAAAAAAAAAACAGTAATATTGTGAAATATTATTACAATTTAAAACAGCGGTTTTCTATGTGAATATATAGTGAAGTGTAATTTATTCCTGTGATCAAAGCTGAATTTATCATCATCATTACTCCAGTCTTCAGTGTCACATGATCCTTCAGAAATCAGGAGAATATGATGATTTGATGCTCAAGAAACATTTATGATTATTATCAGTGTTGAAAACAGTTTTTACATTTTTATTTCATGATGCTATGATGAATAGAAACTAAAAAAGAACAGCATTTATCTGAAATCTAAAGCTTTTGTAACATTAAACTCTACCCTTCAAAAGTTTGGGGTCAGTAAGAATTTAAATTTTATTTTTGGGGGAAAGAAATATAATAAATCAATACTTTTATTCATCAAGGATGAGTTAAACTGATCAAAAGTTACAGTAAAGACATTTATAATGTTAGAAAAGATTATATTTTAAATAAACGCTGTTCTTTTGAACTTTCTATTCATCAAAGAATTTTGAAAAAAAATTGTACACAACTGTTTTCAACATTGAAAATAATAATGAATGTTTTTTGAGCATCAAATCATCATATTAGAATGATTTCTGAAGGATCATGTGACACTGAAGACTGGAGTAATGATGATGATAAATTCAGCTTTGATCACAGGAATAAATTACACTTTACTATATATTCACATAGAAAACCGCTGTTTTAAATTGTAATAATATTTCACAATATTACTGTTTTTTTTGTATTTTTTATCAAATAATTGCAGCCTTGGTGAGCAGAAGAGACTTCTTTTAAAAACTTTAAAAATCTTACCGATCTAAAACTTTTGCACAGTACTGTATACTAAATATATTAGTTTCACCTTTTAATTTGAATTACTGAAATACAAACTTTTGCACGATATTCAAATTTTTCGAGTTTCACCTGTAATATACCGTATCATGGAGAACGGAGTAAGAGTGTGTGTGTCTCTCGGCCAGCGGATATCGCTCGCCCTCCTCTCTCTCTGCATTTGAGTAGTGAGGCCAGCGAGAGCTACTACTCAAACACACACACACACACACACACTCACTGTAAATCACAGCAGTGTCGCACACACACACACACACACACACACACACACACTCACTGTAAATCACAGCAGTGTCACACACACACACACACACACACACACACACTCGGTAAATCACAGCAGTGTCGCACACACACACACACACTCACTGTAAATCACAGCAGTGACACACACACACACACACACACACACACACACACACACACACTCTGTAAATCACAGCAGTGTCGCACATCTCAGATCTGGCAGGATGGATTTCCCATTTCCAGATTCTGTAGGTCTCTAAATCAGTCTCTCGCTGCAGTTCTTCTCTTCCTCTCGCTGTAGTTCTCCTCTTCCTCTCGCTGTAGTTCTCCTCTTCCTCTCGCTGTAGTTCTCCTCTTCCTCTCGCTGTAGTTCTTCTCTTCCTCTCGCTGTAGTTCTCCTCTTCCTCTCGCTGTAGTTCTCCTCTTCCTCTCGCTGTAGTTCTCCTCTTCCTCTCGCTGTAGTTCTCCTCTTCCTCTCGCTGTAGTTCTCCTCTTCCTCTCGCTGTAGTTCTTCTCTTCCTCTCGCTGTAGTTCTCCTCTTCCTCTCGCTGTAGTTCTCCTCTTCCTCTCGCTGTAGGTCTTCTCTTCCTCTCGCTGTAGTTCTTCTCTTCCTCTCGCTGTAGTTCTTCTCTTCCTCTCGCTGCAGTTCTTCTCTTCCTCTCGCTGTAGGTCTTCTCTTCCTCTCGCTGTAGTTCTCCTCTTCCTCTCGCTGTAGTTCTCCTCTTCCTCTCGCTGTAGTTCTCCTCTTCCTCTCGCTGTAGTTCTCCTCTTCCTCTCGCTGTAGTTCTCCTCTTCCTCTCGCTGTAGTTCTCCTCTTCCTCTCGCTGTAGTTCTTCTCTTCCTCTCGCTGTAGTTCTCCTCTTCCTCTCGCTGTAGTTCTTCTCTTCCTCTCGCTGTAGGTCTTCTCTTCCTCTCGCTGTAGTTCTCCTCTTCCTCTCGCTGTAGTTCTCCTCTTCCTCTCGCTGCAGTTCTTCTCTTCCTCTCGCTGCAGTTCTTCTCTTCCTCTCGCTGTAGTTCTTCTCTTCCTCTCGCTGTAGTTCTCCTCTTCCTCTCGCTGTAGTTCTCCTCTTCCTCTCGCTGTAGTTCTCCTCTTCCTCTCGCTGTAGTTCTCTTCTTCCTCTCGCTGTAGTTCTTCTCTTCCTCTCGCTGTAGTTCTTCTCTTCCTCTCGCTGTAGTTCTTCTCTTCCTCTCGCTGTAGTTCTCTTCTTCCTCTCGCTGTAGTTCTCCTCTTCCTCTCGCTGTAGTTCTCCTCTTCCTCTCGCTGTAGTTCTCCTCTTCCTCTCGCTGTAGTTCTTCTCTTCCTCTCGCTGCAGTTCTTCTCTTCCTCTCGCTGCAGTTCTTCTCTTCCTCTCGCTGTAGTTCTTCTCTTCCTCTCGCTGCAGTTCTTCTCTTCCTCTCGCTGTAGTTCTTCTCTTCCTCTCGCTGTAGTTCTTCTCTTCCTCTCGCTGTAGTTCTTCTCTTCCTCTCGCTGCAGTTCTTCTCTTCCTCTCGCTGCAGTTCTTCTCTTCCTCTCGCTGTAGTTCTCCTCTTCCTCTCGCTGCAGTTCTTCTCTTCCTCTCGCTGTAGGTCTTCTCTTCCTCTCGCTGTAGTTCTCCTCTTCCTCTCGCTGTAGTTCTCCTCTTCCTCTCGCTGTAGTTCTTCTCTTCCTCTCGCCGCAGTTCTTCTCTTCCTCTCGCTGTAGGTCTTCTCTTCCTCTCGCTGTAGTTCTTCCTCTCGCTGTAGTTCTTCTCTTCCTCTCGCTGTAGTTCTTCTCTTCCTCTCGCTGCAGTTCTTCTCTTCCTCTCGCTGCAGTTCTTCTCTTCTTCTCGCTGCAGTTCTTCTCTTCCTCTCGCTGTAGTTCTTCTCTTCCTCTCGCTGCAGTTCTTCTCTTCCTCTCGCTGTAGTTCTTCTCTTCCTCTCGCTGTAGTTCTCCTCTTCCTCTCGCTGTAGTTCTCCTCTTCCTCTCGCTGTAGTTCTTCTCTTCCTCTCGCTGCAGTTCTTCTCTTCCTCTCGCTGCAGTTCTTCTCTTCCTCTCGCTGCAGTTCTCCTCTTCCTCTCGCTGTAGTTCTCCTCTTCCTCTCGCTGTAGTTCTTCTCTTCCTCTCGCTGCAGTTCTTCTCTTCCTCTCGCTGTAGTTCTCCTCTTCCTCTCGCTGTAGTTCTTCTCTTCCTCTCGCTGCAGTTCTTCTCTTCCTCTCGCTGCAGTTCTTCTCTTCCTCTCGCTGCAGTTCTTCTCTTCCTCTCGCTGCAGTTCTTCTCTTCCTCTCGCTGCAGTTCTTCTCTTCCTCTCGCTGTAGTTCTTCTCTTCCTCTCGCTGTAGTTCTTCTCTTCCTCTCGCTGCAGTTCTTCTCTTCCTCTCGCTGCAGTTCTTCTCTTCCTCTCGCTGTAGTTCTTCTCTTCCTCTCGCTGTAGTTCTCCTCTTCCTCTCGCTGTAGTTCTTCTCTTCCTCTCGCTGCAGTTCTTCTCTTCCTCTCGCTGTAGTTCTTCTCTTCCTCTCGCTGTAGTTCTTCTCTTCCTCTCGCTGTAGTTCTTCTCTTCCTCTCGCTGCAGTTCTTCTCTTCCTCTCGCTGCAGTTCTTCTCTTCCTCTCGCTGTAGTTCTCCTCTTCCTCTCGCTGCAGTTCTTCTCTTCCTCTCGCTGTAGTTCTTCTCTTCCTCTCGCTGTAGGTCTTCTCTTCCTCTCGCTGTAGTTCTCCTCTTCCTCTCGCTGTAGTTCTCCTCTTCCTCTCGCTGTAGTTCTTCTCTTCCTCTCGCCGCAGTTCTTCTCTTCCTCTCGCTGTAGGTCTTCTCTTCCTCTCGCTGTAGTTCTCCTCTTCCTCTCGCTGCAGTTCTTCTCTTCCTCTCGCTGTAGTTCTTCTCTTCCTCTCGCTGTAGTTCTTCCTCTCGCTGTAGTTCTTCTCTTCCTCTCGCTGTAGTTCTTCTCTTCCTCTCGCTGCAGTTCTTCTCTTCCTCTCGCTGCAGTTCTTCTCTTCTTCTCGCTGCAGTTCTTCTCTTCCTCTCGCTGTAGTTCTTCTCTTCCTCTCGCTGCAGTTCTTCTCTTCCTCTCGCTGTAGTTCTTCTCTTCCTCTCGCTGTAGTTCTCCTCTTCCTCTCGCTGTAGTTCTCCTCTTCCTCTCGCTGTAGTTCTCCTCTTCCTCTCGCTGTAGTTCTTCTCTTCCTCTCGCTGCAGTTCTTCTCTTCCTCTCGCTGCAGTTCTTCTCTTCCTCTCGCTGCAGTTCTCCTCTTCCTCTCGCTGTAGTTCTCCTCTTCCTCTCGCTGCAGTTCTTCTCTTCCTCTCGCTGCAGTTCTTCTCTTCCTCTCGCTGTAGTTCTCCTCTTCCTCTCGCTGTAGTTCTTCTCTTCCTCTCGCTGCAGTTCTTCTCTTCCTCTCGCTGTAGTTCTTCTCTTCCTCTCGCTGTAGTTCTTCTCTTCCTCTCGCTGCAGTTCTTCTCTTCCTCTCGCTGCAGTTCTTCTCTTCCTCTCGCTGCAGTTCTTCTCTTCCTCTCGCTGTAGTTCTTCTCTTCCTCTCGCTGCAGTTCTTCTCTTCCTCTCGCTGCAGTTCTTCTCTTCCTCTCGCTGTAGTTCTTCTCTTCCTCTCGCTGCAGTTCTTCTCTTCCTCTCGCTGCAGTTCTTCTCTTCCTCTCGCTGTAGTTCTCCTCTTCCTCTCGCTGTAGTTCTTCTCTTCCTCTCGCTGCAGTTCTTCTCTTCCTCTCGCTGCAGTTCTTCTCTTCCTCTCGCTGTAGTTCTCCTCTTCCTCTCCTCTTCCTCTCGCTGTAGTTCTTCTCTTCCTCTCGCTGTAGTTCTTCTCTTCCTCTCGCTGTAGTTCTTCTCTTCCTCTCGCTGTAGTTCTTCTCTTCCTCTCGCTGTAGTTCTTCTCTTCCTCTCGCTGTAGTTCTCCTCTTCCTCTCGCTGCAGTTCTTCTCTTCCTCTCGCTGCAGTTCTTCTCTTCCTCTCGCTGCAGTTCTTCTCTTCCTCTCGCTGTAGTTCTTCTCTTCCTCTCGCTGTAGTTCTCCTCTTCCTCTCGCTGTAGTTCTTCTCTTCCTCTCGCTGTAGTTCTTCTCTTCCTCTCGCTGTAGTTCTCCTCTTCCTCTCGCTGTAGTTCTTCTCTTCCTCTCGCTGCAGTTCTTCTCTTCCTCTCGCTGTAGTTCTTCTCTTCCTCTCGCTGTAGTTCTTCTCTTCCTCTCGCTGTAGTTCTCCTCTTCCTCTCGCTGCAGTTCTCCTCTTCCTCTCGCTGCAGTTCTCCTCTTCCTCTCGCTGTAGTTCTTCTCTTCCTCTCGCTGCAGTTCTTCTCTTCCTCTCGCTGCAGTTCTTCTCTTCCTCTCGCTGTAGTTCTTCTCTTCCTCTCGCTGTAGTTCTCCTCTTCCTCTCGCTGCAGTTCTTCTCTTCCTCTCGCTGCAGTTCTTCTCTTCCTCTCGCTGTAGTTCTTCTCTTCCTCTCGCTGTAGTTCTTCTCTTCCTCTCGCTGTAGTTCTCCTCTTCCTCTCGCTGCAGTTCTCCTCTTCCTCTCGCTGCAGTTCTTCTCTTCCTCTCGCTGCAGTTCTTCTCTTCCTCTCGCTGTAGTTCTTCTCTTCCTCTCGCTGTAGTTCTTCTCTTCCTCTCGCTGTAGTTCTTCTCTTCCTCTCGCTGTAGTTCTTCTCTTCCTCTCGCTGTAGTTCTTCTCTTCCTCTCGCTGTAGTTCTCCTCTTCCTCTCGCTGTTGTTCTCCTCTTCCTCTCGCTGTAGTTCTCCTCTTCCTCTCGCTGCAGTTCTTCTCTTCCTCTCGCTGCAGTTCTTCTCTTCCTCTCGCTGCAGTTCTTCTCTTCCTCTCGCTGCAGTTCTTCTCTTCCTCTCGCTGCAGTTCTTCTCTTCCTCTCGCTGTAGTTCTTCTCTTCCTCTCGCTGTAGTTCTTCTCTTCCTCTCGCTGTAGTTCTCCTCTTCCTCTCGCTGTTGTTCTCCTCTTCCTCTCGCTGTAGTTCTTCTCTTCCTCTCGCTGTAGTTCTTCTCTTCCTCTCGCTGCAGTTCTTCTCTTCCTCTCGCTGCAGTTCTTCTCTTCCTCTCGCTGCAGTTCTTCTCTTCCTCTCGCTGTAGTTCTTCTCTTCCTCTCGCTGTAGTTCTTCTCTTCCTCTCGCTGTAGTTCTTCTCTTCCTCTCGCTGTAGTTCTTCTCTTCCTCTCGCTGTAGTTCTTCTCTTCCTCTCGCTGCAGTTCTTCTCTTCCTCTCGCTGTAGTTCTTCTCTTCCTCTCGCTGTAGTTCTTCTCTTCCTCTCGCTGTAGTTCTTCTCTTCCTCTCGCTGCAGTTCTTCTCTTCCTCTCGCTGCAGTTCTTCTCTTCCTCTCGCTGCAGTTCTTCTCTTCCTCTCGCTGTAGTTCTTCTCTTCCTCTCGCTCTCTTCCTCTCGCTGCAGTTCTTCTCTTCCTCTCGCTGCAGTTCTTCTCTTCCTCTCGCTGTAGTTCTTCTCTTCCTCTCGCTGCAGTTCTCCTCTTCCTCTCGCTGTAGTTCTTCTCTTCCTCTCGCTGTAGTTCTCCTCTTCCTCTCGCTGTAGTTCTCCTCTTCCTCTCGCTGTAGTTCTTCTCTTCCTCTCGCTGCAGTTCTTCTCTTCCTCTCGCTGTAGTTCTCCTCTTCCTCTCGCTGTAGTTCTTCTCTTCCTCTCGCTGTAGTTCTCCTCTTCCTCTCGCTGTAGTTCTCCTCTTCCTCTCGCTGTAGTTCTTCTCTTCCTCTCGCTGTAGTTCTTCTCTTCCTCTCGCTGTAGTTCTTCTCTTCCTCTCGCTGTAGTTCTTCTCTTCCTCTCGCTGTAGTTCTTCTCTTCCTCTCGCTGCAGTTCTTCTCTTCCTCTCGCTGCAGTTCTTCTCTTCCTCTCGCTGCAGTTCTTCTCTTCCTCTCGCTGTAGTTCTTCTCTTCCTCTCGCTGTAGTTCTTCTCTTCCTCTCGCTGTAGTTCTTCTCTTCCTCTCGCTGCAGTTCTTCTCTTCCTCTCGCTGCAGTTCTTCTCTTCCTCTCCTTGTGAGCTGCTTTTATTACCAGCTTTTGCAATATTGTATCACTTAAAGTGAATTAAGGTATCATAGATGCAAACTGTTATTTTATTATTAATTATATACTATTATAGTATTTATTAATGTTTTGAACTAGCTTTTTATGTTTAGATTTCATTTATAAGTTTAGTTTAATTGCTTTATGTTATTATATTTTATTAATTTTTTTCAGTAAATTTTAGAACCTCATCTTGAACTTATATATATTATTATATTTACTTTAGTTTCATTGCTAATCATTTTGTTATGTATGGACATCTCTCCTTTTTTTAATATCTCTAGTTATGTTTATCATTATTTTTAGTTTTAGTAATTTTTAAACTTGTTTCAGTTAGTTACCAAGGCAACATTTATCCATCTAATATTTGTATTTTGTTTTACTTCAGCTTTATTTCCCCAAAAAAAGTTTTAGTAGTTTTAGTTTACAATAACAGTACTGCTGTTTTTTTTAAATGCATGTGTGTTTTACTGAGAAGGCAATCCCAGAATGCACTGTGATGAGCTCAGTGGGGAAAAAGGCACAATAATAATAATGCATCATTTGATCTGTTTAGTTGATGTGAATCTATTCAGACTGTAGAAATGCTGCAAGTTGCAACACATGGTCCTGCTTTCTGTCTGAAATATACAAATAATAGACAAATAAAAGCTAATTGAATTGCATTGAAATTGTATCCCTCTCTCTCTCGTTCTCTCTCTTTATCTCTCTCGCTCTCTCTCTTGCTCTCTCTCTCTCTCTCTCCCTCTCTCTCTCTCTCTCTCTCCCTCTCTCTCTCTCTCTCCCTCTCTCTATCTCTCCCTCTCTCTCTCTCTCTCCCTCTCTCTATCTCTCCCTCTCTCTTTATCTCTCTCTCCCTCTCTCTCTCACACACTCTCTCTCTCTCTCTCTCTCTCCCTCTCTCTCTCTCTCTCTCAGTTGAAGAATGGGCTCCTCCAGTACGTGTCTGACGCCGGAGTCGCCGGGAAGGTGGAGAGGATTGTGGGAGATGTGGTTTTGTCTGACGGTCAGTGGCACACACTGTTGCTTCAGAGAAACGGATCGTCCACCGTTCTGCGGATCGACCAGTCCAGCTCGAAGGTCATTCTGCACAACACGCAGGACTTCGGAGGGATCGACGTACACACACTGTCTCTCGGTGGCGTCCCGGCCCGACACACACAGCAGAAAACCAGCCCGGGTCAGTTCCCCTCTGTCTGAACAACTTCTTATATTTATATATATTGATGCCTTAAAGCAACACGAAATAAGATTTTTTACCTTAAAATAATGTTTCCAAAATCGTTTCAGTGGTTCAAGTCGTAACAGGGTGAAAGGCACTTCTGCCTCCGCTTTGCGGTCCTTTATCTGCTGTAACCACGATTGCCAGATCGGGTCGCGTTTCTGTAGTTCTAATGAGACATAAGACAACTACAAATTTGACTTAACGTCAAGCGTTACAATAGTCATTATTTTGTTTTTCTTCGTTTCTGATATCGCAATATATCATACTTTCATGAAATCATGTAACATACTCGACCTCGTCTGTGGACATCGTTCATTCCAAAGCCGGTGCTGATAAACCGCGAGCGTGCGTGCGACGCTAGGCTACATTATTTACGACAGCGGTAATGGACAATTCCACTTCCAACCAGTAGGGGGACCGCAGAGGAAAAGTTACTTGGTGTTGCTTTAAGTGACGTCACAAACACCAGCGATTTCACACCGTGTTTTTGAGACTGTCTTTGGTTCACTGCAGTTTTAAGGAGGAAATACTCAGCAATGCTGTCGACTTATGAACTTACACATGCTTTGTGTTTAAGCATATTAAAAACACCACATAGACACATAAACAACATTAAAAGCTGGATTTTCAACACAGATGGAACATAAAACATGTTTTATTACATTACTATATTACTTAACAAGCACTTTTGAGTCAACCATTTTATCCAAAGCAAACTTTTTATAAAATGTCTATAGGTTTTAAATTGCTCTTTTATAGAATTTCAACCTATTACTTGCCATGAAAATAGCATTATGGCATTAAAACACCAACCAACCAATAATCCCAGTAATATTTGTACTGTACGCAGCTTTCAATAAAATGTAAATATTTTAATCTGCAGAAATCTCAATGACATAATTCCATGTTAATTATGAACTAAACAAGTTTAGCATTGAGAAATGTGTGACCCGCAGCAGCGTATGCGTCACGCTTGGCACAGTCCCTCAGATTTTCTGCATGAATCAAAACTCGGGAGTGTTTTTCCTCCGCGAGTGAAAGTGACAGGAGAAAGTTCAGAGAAAGTGTGTGTGTTTGTGTGCTAACTAGGTTAGACAGAGGACTGCCAACAGGAAAAAATGCCTGAACTTTCCTCTACAGGACTCGCTCAGGGCCAAACTACTGTCCATTAAAAACACTTCACACACTCACAGAGAGAAAAGACACGACGTTTAGCCTGCGATAACACTGGAATCGTTATTAGATCTGTGTAAGATGTGTTCAGTGAGTCTCGTAGGAAAGCCTCTTGAAAGTTTTGCTAAAGTCTCCTTCTCAGATGTTTTTCCCTGAGAAAAAGACCCAGTAGGTGTCTATAGTTTCTGAAGATATCACAATGTCTCAAACTGTGCAGAGGATTAGTTCACTTTAAAAAAAAACTTTAGCTGATAATTTACTCCCCCCATGTCATCCAAGATGTCCATGTCTTTCTTTCTTCAGTCGAAAAGAAATGAAGGTTTTTGATGAAAACATTCCAGGATTTTTCTCCATATAATGGACTTCAACAGGACCCAAACGGTTCAAGGTCCAAATGACAGTTTCAGTGCAGCTTCAAAGGGCTTTAAACGACACCAGACGATGAATAAGGGTCTTATCTAGACAAACCATCGGCATTTCACAAATAAATAAAACAGTTTAAGTTTTATAAGCACAAATGCTGGCCTTGCTCTGTTCTGTGATGCGCGTTCGTGACTCACGTAATACGCAATTACGTTGAAAAGGTCAGGCGTCGGCGGAAGTACCGAGTCAGTGTTTACGAATGTGAGGAAGGAGGACCATATACACATATTCAAATGTCTTTGTGTCAGTTTATCGTATAAAATGCCCATTTCGTGTGCGTATCCTGGGTGTTTTAATATTAAAAAGGCTAAAAGAACATTTTCGTCAGGACAGAAGCGTGACCTTTTCAACGTAAGTCACGAACGCGCATCACAGAACAGAGCAAGGCGAGCATTTGTGCTTATAAAACTGAAACTGTTTTATGTATTTGTGAAATGCCGATGGTTTGTCTAGATAAGACCCTTATTCATCGTCTGGTGTCGTTTAAAGCCCTTTGAAGCTGCACTGAAACTGTCATTTGGACCTTGAACCGTTTGGGTCCTGTTGAAGTCCATTATATGGAGAAAAATCCTGGAATGTTTTCATCAAAAACCTTCATTTCTTTTCGACTGAAGAAAGACATGGACATCTTGGATAACATGGGGGGAGGAAATTATCAGCAAAGGTTTTTTAAAAGTGAACTAATCCTTTAATTTACTCAACTATTGATTCATTTGTGTCTGTCTCAGAGGTTTCAGGAGCAAAAAGATCACCTTTTATTTGTTCTTATGTGGTCAAATTGAGCTGTTGGGTTGTAACCTACTTTTTTACTGGAATAAATCAAAATATCAAATAAAATTATCTTAAGATAAACATTTTGTGCACGTAAGGTCATGCCATTTCTGGATTCAATGGCTGAAAGAGAGAGAATGAAAAATAGAATTGGGCCAATATGCGTTCCCCCTTTAATAAACAGAACCAAATGTTTTCGGTTTGAATGGGGCATAAATTCAATAAACATCAATTTACGTTGTTGACTGTTCGTTGTTAGGCAACATGATAGTGCAGGTCTGAATCAGTGACATCAAGATTTTTCCCAGATGGCGTAGTCTTAAAAGGTTGCATTTTTGGCTTGCATGATACATATGTTGAAGAGACGAGTCTGTTTCTCTTCCTCCTGATGTAAAAACGACATTTGTTGATGTGTTTCCCAGGGGGAAAGTTTTCTTCTATGTTGGCCTATGCTACAGCAATCAGAAACCCAAACAAAATGTCTCCCTGTGTAGCGTTAAACTAAGCAATGTCCATTTCTTCAAGTCAATCTCATTTCTTCGTCATGTTGTGGAAGCGCTAGTCTAATTCCGTCTTCAAATGGTTCACAGGTACTCGTAAAAAACAGCATGAAACACCAATTTTAGCTTCACTTCATTGGTTGCCTGTGCAGTACAGAATTAATCTTAAATTATTGATTTTTGATTATAAAGCATTGCATGACTTGCCCCCACCATACTTAGTGCATCTCCTTCACATATATAAACCATCTAGGTCTCTCAGATCAGCAAATCAGATCATCCTAGACATCCCGAGGTCCAGATTGAAATGAAGTTGTGATCGGGCATTTGCTGCTCCAAAGCGCTGGAATAATCTACCTCTACATCTTAGACTGGCTCCTTCTTTCGGTTATTTTAAACGAAACCTGAAATTACATTTACTTGAATTAGTGTTTGGTTCAGTAGGCTAATTGGCAAGAGGCTCTTAACAGATGTTGCTAGTCATTGTTTGTTTGAAAGTACATTTTATTTGTGTAATTTAATTGTGTGATTGTACAGCACATTGGTTAACATTACGTTGTTTTAATAGTGCTTTATAAAAAATAGTTTTTTTAAATCTGTCTGACCAACATAAAAAGTGATCATTAAGTAGCCGTTTAGTGGCAAGTACATCTGTTCCACTTTATTTCGATAGTCCACTTAAGACATTCTACTAACTATAAGTAACTTTGCAACTACATGTCAACTAACTCTCATTAGAGTATTAGTAGACTATACTAGGTTATGGTTAGGGGTTCGGGTTAATAGAATAAGTTGACTTGTAGTTGACAAGATACTTACAATATAGTCTGTTGGGGGAGCCTCAAAATAAAGTGTTAGCAGATATTACGCATACAGTCTTTTGTTGAGTTTGTTGACATGTAGTTGCAAAGTTACTTATAGTTAGTAGAATGTCTAAAGTGGACTATCGAGATAAAGTGTTACCAGTACATCTAAAATTTACTCTTAACCATTTCTGAGTTTATTTGAGTTAATGTTCCTCTCTTTTTTCCTAGGCTTTGATGGGTGTTACGCCTATGTGAAATATAACGGAGAGATGCTCCCCTTCAGTGGAGATCACGGGACCGTTTCCATCTCCAAGACTGATCCCTCTGTGAAGATCGGCTGTCGTGGCCCAAATCTATGCGATAGCAGTCCATGCTGGGATGGGTTGATGTGCGTGAACCAATGGTACACCTACCAGTGTGTCCCGCCGGGCGACTGCACCTCGAACCCCTGCCAACACGGTGGAAGCTGCGTTCCCGGTGTCCGTGGAGGCTTTACCTGCACATGTGAGGAGTTCTACACGGGAAGAGTGTGCGAGAGCCTGGTGGCCTGTCTGGGAGTCCGGTGTCCACAGGGAACGGAGTGCAAACTGGGAGCAAATGGAGGATTCACCTGTAGTCCGAGCGCCACTACCGAAGAGATGGTTCTGCCAATCTGGGCGGTTCCTGCGATCGTGGGCAGCTGCGCGACCGTCTTAGCACTGGTTGTTTTAAGTCTTATACTTTGCAACCACTGCAAGGGCCGTAAGAAAACCAAAGTGCCAAAAGATGAAAAGAAAACAGAGAAGAAGAAGAAGAAAAAGAAAAAGAAAGGCAGTGAGAATGTGGCGTTTGATGATCCGGATAACATCCCACCCTACGGAGACGACATGACGGTCCGGAAACAGCCTGAAGGAAACCCCAAACCTGATATCATTGAGCGGGAAAACCCGTACCTGATCTACGACGAAACCGATATTCCGCACAACAACGAAACTATTCCCAGTGCCCCGTGCGCAGGACCGGAGGCCGACATGGAGCACTACGACATCGACAATGCCAGCAGCATTGCTCCATCAGATGCAGACATCATCCAACACTACAAACACTTCCGAAGCCACACTCCCAAGTTTTCCATTCAGCGCCACAGTCCTCTGGGATTTGCCCGTCAGTCGCCTCTTCCGTTGGGTGCTACTACTAGCTACACCTACCAGCCGAGCTACACCCAAGGTCTCCGCTCGACCCCGCTCAGCCATTCAGCTTGTCCTACGCCCAATCCCTTGTCCCGCCACAGCCCGGCTCCCTTTACCAAGCCATCCTCCTTCTACCGCAACACTCCCACTCGGGAACTCAACTTGGCAAGGCGTGACGGAAGCCCTCTCGACTTCCACGGAGACGTGTGCCAACCTGGTATGTTCAACTACGCCACGCGTTTGGGTCGGCGCAGCAAGAGTCCTCAAACCATGGCTGGTCACGGATCTCGTCCCGGGAGCCGCCTGAAGCAACCCATCGAGCAAATCCCATTGGAAAGCGGCCCGCCTGTAGGGTTGTCCATAGAAGAGGTGGAACGCCTCAACACACCTCGACCCAGGAACCCTAGCATCTGTAGCGCGGATCACGGTCGCTCTTCGTCTGAGGAAGACTGCCGCCGACCGCTCTCACGTGTCCGAAACCCTGCGGATGGCATCCCCGCTCCAGAATCCTCCTCCGAGAGCGACTCCCATGACTCCTTCACGTGCTCGGAGATGGAGTATGACCGGGAGAAACCCGTGTCCTACAGTTCTCGCATGCCTAAGCTGTCCCAGGTCAACGAATCGGACGCCGATGACGAGGACCACGGAGGGAGGCTGCGGCCGAGGCGATACTCCAGTCGACGTGCCGAGGGAGGACCGGCCAGCGGTCACAACACACTCTCGGAGTATCAGCACCACACTTTACCCCACAAACTGGGCCAAGGGTCCAACAACTTCAACTGGGACAACCTACTGAACTGGGGTCCGGGGTTCACCCACTACGTGGACGTTTTTAAAGACTTAGCACTGCTACCCGAGAACTCTGCTGCTAAAGATATCGAAATGAAGAGCGGCGACGGCTCCATCACGATCCTGAACGAGGGCGAAGCCGAGCAGTACGTATGAGAAACACATCTGAGACTGGATCAGGAGCTGTGATGGAACATAATACTGATCGAGATTTTTGATTAAGACGAACTTAAATGCAGCAAGGCAGAGCACTGATTTTGAAAGACGTGCACCGAACACCCAACACAGAGTGTTAACACTGCTAGTGTCCATAGTTAAAAAATGCAACTTGACAAATCTGGGCTTTAAACTGTATTTAGTCAAGAGAGCGCGCACACTAGGGGTTGCACAGACTCGTCGTCTCATTCATGTGTTGGGTCTCAGTTGACAAATCGTGTAACATGCAAAGTTGCATCCCAGTTTATTTGCATGCCATTATCTTTGTACAGTATTGGCCAATTGTTTTTGTAATTTAGTCTAATAAAGTGAACCCCACTTGGTGCTGTGTACAACTGAGATTATCTAAACGGTGCATTTTCCATGCTGGATGCTGTATTGTGAGTCATTTATGTTACGGTAAACAGTGATCATCTGACTAGTAAATGAATAGCTGTGCAACCCCTAGTATAAAACACACACAGCCTGGAAGAGGAAGACACTACCACAAACACACATATGAGATCACTCAGTTCTGGTCTGTCCGTCTGTTGTGACTGAGATCAGAATGCACAAATAAAGTTGGTCATAATGAGGGGTCGTTGTGACCCTCGGCGACTCTGGCCTCCGTCCAATTGGCTGATGTTCCTGTGTGTTAGTGCCTCGACCTCTAGGAATCAGATCCATGAGCTCGGTGTGAAGAGCAGGGCCATATTTGGCTCCGGTTCTTCGTGCTCCAGCCAAAAGAGAAAGAAAAGCTCTGGAAGCGTCCGCCAAGAACGGGTGTTTCTCATCCTGAATAACTGGCTGCCGTCTAAAACAACACAACCTCCAGATATGAGATGAATCAGGCCTCTGCCTTCTGGATATTTGAGGATTTACGTTTGGGAGCACGGACACTATGACTTTCTATGGTTGTTTGTATTGGTGTATTGCAGGATTCGTACAAACACACTTGACCCGTCTAACGCAATATCACAAATTTTTGTGCCCATCTGCTATGAGACTATGAACTTGTGTACATTTTGTATTAATAAGAAAGCTCTTTGGAAGTCAATGTTCTCTGTTGATATGTGTTTTTTTTGTTGTTGTTGTTTTATTTTGCTCTATGTTTTTAAAAATGTACTGTTTCTACTTTTTTACTGTTTATTAACTTAAAGGTTCATCAGCGTTTTTATGGATATTTTTCATATGCTGGAAATGAGGTTCCTACTTTCAGCGGAAGATTGAACTTCTTATTTTTTACATTTGTTACTTATGTAACATCAGTATTTTCCACTATTTTGATAAAACTATAACATAATGTCTGATTTATACGTGTAAAAGCCAATAACAGAATAAAAAAAAATATTTATTTAAAAATACTCAGTTTTCATTTCAGTTTTGATGTGATGAGACTAAACTGATTAAAATCAGGTTGAATTGAACTATGAAATTCAAGGAATTTAGTCATAAACAGCTCCTTTTGTGGACAGAAATTAATCTGTATGAATTGAATAAAACATTTAAGGGTTTGGATGAAATTAAGCCCTGATGCAGGACAGAAAAAAACAAGCGTGACTTAAAACTAGTCCGGAAAAGTATATAGTCGCACGATCTATGTGGTTTGAACCACATTGGTTCAACAATACAGGATTTTCATTAAATAAATCAGTAAAAACTTCTGCTGATTAATCCATTTAGGGTATTGTAAAATAGTCTTTGTTAAAGAATCTTTAGCCATAAACCAAGACAAATTGGAGAATCATAACATTACAAATTTTGAGTTGAAGCAAAAAAGTTGTAGAAAATTGAACAAAAAGACAAAAGTCGTGATCTTAACGGCTTTAGTGATTGAATGAACTACAATGTTGATACATACAGCATAATTTATTGAAAAATGACTGAGAATATAAAACTACTCGTTTGCGAACGTTGATTGTATGTATGAAAACATTTTAAGTTTATAGAAAATATGCATATACAAACGTTTCAGTATTTTGAACATGTTGAGAGATCGACATTCGACATTAAATTCGCAGTGGAAGAAAATTAAATTGTGGGCGGAGCTAAAGAGCTATTTTGTAGCGTGTTGCTTTTGGTGTAATTGTCCGTACAGCATCATGGGTAATGTAGTTCTTCACCACAAATTCTGCTTTAAAACATGTTTATTTTAAATATAAGTTGAAATGATGTGTGCTGACAGCTTCAGCAATTCCCATCCTCTTAGCTCACAGTAGGGCTGTCTTTAAAGGTTTATGAGTTATCCTTCAAAATCAATTTTCCTATAGAGATAATGAGTTTTTACTTCCGGAACCGCTGACAAAATGGATTTTTCCCAAAATAGAGAAATTCTGTTTTAACACTTTTTACCAATTAAGAAATGTGACCAAAAGAGACTCATGTAAAGCTAAACGCTCCTGAAAGCTGCAAGCGCTCCTCGGGGGTTTTGTTTACGACAGCAACACACTGAATTCACACACACACTTACAGGAAATCACTGTGAATAAACAATCACACATTCCATAAACCAGTGTGTCACATCGATGCCAAAGCTGCGGTTTGTGAGATCGGGCTACTTTAAAACTCTAGCCGCGGGTGCACATTTTTTCTGTGGTTTGAAGATTTAACAATCATGAATTGTATCAAATTTATATATATACAGTACTGTGCAAAAGTTTTAGATCGGTAAGATTTTTTAAGTTTTTAAAAGAAGTCTCTTCTGCTCACCAAGGCTGCAATTATTTGATAAAAAAAAAAAAAAAAAACAGTAATATTGTGAAATATTATTACAATTTAAAACAGCGGTTTTCTATGTGAATATATAGTAAAGTGTAATTTATTCCTGTGATCAAAGCTGAATTTATCATCATCATTACTCCAGTCTTCAGTGTCACATGATCCTTCAGAAATCAGGATAATATGATGATTTGATGCTCAAGAAACATTTATGATTATTATCAGTGTTGAAAACAGTTTTTTACATTTTTATTTCATGATGCTATGATGAATAGAAACTAAAAAAGAACAGCATTTATCTGAAATCTAAAGCTTTTGTAACATTAAACTCTACCCTTCAAAAGTTTGGGGTCAGTAAGAATTTAAATTTGATTTTTGGGGGAAAGAAATATAATAAATCAATACTTTTATTCATCAAGGATGAGTTAAACTGATCAAAAGTTACAGTAAAGACATTTATAATGTTAGAAAATATTCTATTTTAAATAAACGCTGTTCTTTTGAACTTTCTATTCATCAAAGAATTTAAAAAAAAAAATTTTACACAACTGTTTTCAACATTGAAAATAATAATTAATGTTTTTTGAGCATCAGATCATCATATTCTCCTGATTTCTGAAGGATCATGTGACATTGAAGACTGGAGTAATGATGATGAAAATTCAGCTTTGATCACAGGAATAAATTACACTTTACTGTATATTCACATAGAAAACCGCTGTTTTAAATTGTAATAATATTTCACAATATTACTGTTTTTTTTTTATTTTTTAATCAAATAATTGCAGCCTTGGTGAGCAGAAGAGACTTCTTTTAAAAACATAAAAAATCTTACTGATCTAAAACTTTTGCACAGTACTGTATATCCTCCAACGTATGATTTCAATTAAACGTGTAATGATCATTTGAATCTGTGTACTCTACAAAACTGATGCTGAATAGCTGGTCACGTCGATTCTCTTCAACACTTTGAATTTATTTGTAACACTGCAATTTTAATGCTTCTGCAACATAAAAATGAAAAATGCATCATTTAAAGTCACTTAATGCATCGATCAAACCTAAAGTCCCTCTTCTGTAATGTCAAACATCATAAAAGCGTGTTGTTCATGATGAAGTGTGTGAATCTTATAAAAACGTCACTTTACAAGCAACCCGGGGGAGTTTATTAAGTCAAAAGGTAAATGTGTGTGTGTTCGTCAGATGTTTTTATGAGAGAATCTTTCAGGATGGTTTCAGAAAGTTATTCGACACTGTTTGCACACACCCTGGATTCTCTCTGGAACGTTGTGAAGTCTTTATCCGTCTGATTCCCACAATCTGCCTGACAAGTCCTGTTCCAAACTCGTGTGTGTGTGTGTGTGTGTGTGTGTGTGAGGACGTTCGGGTCAGACACTCTCTCCATCGGGTTCAAGAGACACCTTTAATCGCATTAGACCGTGTCCCGCCGTCATTAACACAGTTTGAAAGTTTCAATCTGGTGTTTGTTCTAAAACTCTGGTTCGTCAGTGAAGATCACGGTTATATATAGAATTCGTGGCTTAATTTTAAAGAACCATTAATGCCAAAAATGCTATAAGCAGACATTATTGAAGAATCCTTTTAATGTTTAACGGGTTATTTCTATTTTTCAGGTGATAAACTATTATCATAAGCTGCTTAATTCATAAAGTAAAAAAAGGAAGTCACATCAACACGTTTCTGTAACACAAGGTCACATCATCTCAATGTCAAACCAGCTTCTCAATGTTGAAAACGAAAGAAATGTAATCATGCACATACACACACAATATAATACTTCCTATCGGTTGGCTATTTAGAATAAGAATTTAAATAATAATACATATGCTAATAAAATCTTTAACATTGTATATTATACAGTGGGGTTAAAGCTATAGTCTTCCCAGATCACTTACTGAGGTTTCTGAAGAACAGTTTAAACAGAGTCAAATTGTTGCTACTAAGTTGTCTGAATTTTCCGTATGGGTTTGTGCTCTAAATACAATTTTAAATTGTTTTAAAAATGTTTTTAATTTGTTAAATATAATTGTTTCTATGGAGATTGTAGTAATTAAGCCCCTTGAGGGTTTTTCGGCAATTGTCCATCACATCTTTTTGTGAAATATATAACACTGTTTTTAATGTTTGTTGTGAAAATAAAATAAATCAATTAATAAATCAAACATACTACATATTACGTTTAATATTCAGAATAAGAATTTAAATAATAATATATATGCAAATAAAATATTTAACATTATATTATGTATCAAAATATATTATGCATTAAATGTATGTATATATATATATATATATATATATATATATATATATATATAATGTATATATTAAAGAAAACTGTTAAACTATTTTTAGGTGACGTAGTTTTGACGAAGTGAGTAATATTAACGAACTACATGTACTTACTATAGAGTTATGGCTAGGTTTAGAGTTTGCTACTTGTAATTGTGCATAATTTACTACACTGTAAAACATTTATTTGATCAATAAGTTATGACAAAATATGTTTTTACATTGCTTTAACTCATCAAAGTATAACGATTTTCAACTTATTTTTATAAGTTTGGGTATGCAACTCATTTTTTAAGTCAGTTTAATGTAATTTAAGTTGAAATAACTTAAACATCCAAGTTAAAAATTTTCTGCCTTAAAATGTTTAAGTGCTCTGTATTAGTAAGTGAATATAGTAAGATAAAATACAGTGTTACCAAGTTACTGTATACTGTAAAAAAATATTTATGATCAAATAGGTTATGCCAGCATGTTTTTACATTGCCTTAACTCATCAAAATAAGCTACACTTTTTTTATACGTTAGGCTTTAGCCACAAGCTTCCTCTATTTTTTTTTAAGTCAGTTTAATGTAATTTAAGTTGAAATGACTTAAAGGGCTGGTATAATGCCCTTTTCACAAGATGTAAAATAAGTATCTGATGTCCCAGCTACATAAGATACATCTGAATGTGGTGTGTGAAGTTTTAGCTCAACACAAACATGCACTGAAACATTTTTTGTAATAAAAAACTTTTTGTTCAAACCGCAGTCAGATAAAGATGGAGAGACTCAAGAAGAAGTGACAACATGTAGACAACATTTCTGAATGGTTAGTTGATGAATCTATGTAGCATATGTGTAGTTATCTTACTCATTGATTAGCATATTCTGTCTTGATAATCTATAAATAGCGTTCCCGGGGGGCGGGGTTTATGTAAATTCTAGGGTTGTGATGTCACTAACCCTGGAGGAAGCTCGTGTAGTCTATCAGTTGTTTGTTGTAGTTCTTAAAAAACGATTTCTGTAAAGGAAAATATCTTTTTCTTTTTATGAAAAAGTTTATGATCAAACAGCAACATTACACACTAACTACAGTTAGAGAAGTGAAATCATAATGAACCGCCGCTTTAAACATCCACGTCGGCCTACTTAAAACTTTTTTTTTTTACAGTGTATAGTGAGTACATGATGTAGTAAGCATAGACTGTAAAAAATATGGACAAAGCGTCTGTGACGTCACCCATAGACTTTCTGAAGAACGGTTTTGAGGCCGTTTATGGGAATTATGGGCGGCGCCATCTTGGAAATATTTCGATCCAAACGTTCATAAAGGATCCAGAGGTGTATGATGTGTGTGTCAGATCACGGCCCAGACGTCACATTTCAGGAGTTCCACTCGGCGCAGCCCGTTATCAGCTGTCAATCAAGCTGTCAGTCAAAGTTAACCACGCCCTTATTTGTCATACGTTTTATATCTAAATACGATCTAAACTAACGAGTTAGAAAAAAATTCACCCCCTCACAGTCGTCAGGCACTCGGAGCTGACATTTTAACATGGGGGTCTATGGACATCTGCTCCCTCTGGGACCGGCCCCTAGAAGAGTTTAGATGTATTGGAATTTTTGATGGTCAGTGGTGGTCAGTGGTGGTCAGTGGTGGTCAGTGATGGTCAGTGGTGGTCAGTGGTGGTCAGTGATGGTCAGTGATGGTCAGTGGTGGTCAGTGATGGTCAGTGGTGGTCAGTGATGGTCAGTGGTGGTCAGTGGTGGTCAGTGATGGTCAGTGGTGGTCAGTGATTGTCAGTGATTGTCAGTGATGGTCAGTGGTGGTCAGTGGTGGTCAGTGGTGGTCAGTGGTGATCAGTGATGGTCAGTGATGGTCAGTGGTGGTCAGTGATGGTCAGTGGTGGTCAGTGGTGGTCAGTGATGATCAGTGATGGTCAGTGGTGGTCAGTGATGGTCAGTGGTGGTCAGTGGTGGTCACTGATGGTCAGTGGTGGTCAGTGATGATCAGTGATGGTCAGTGGTGGTCAGTGGTGGTCAGTGATGATCAGTGATGATCAGTGATGGTCAGTGATGATTAGTGATGGTCAGTGGTGGTCAGTGATGGTCAGTGGTGGTCACTGATGGTCAGTGATGGTCAGTGGTGGTCAGTGATGGTCAGTGGTGGTCAGTGATGGTCAGTGGTGGTCAGTGGTGATCAGTGATGGTCAGTGATGATTAGTGATGGTCAGTGGTGGTCAGTGATGGTCAGTGGTGGTCAGTGATGGTCAGTGGTGGTCAGTGATGATCAGTGATGGTCAGTGATGGTCAGTGATGGTCAGTGGTGGTCAGTGATGGTCAGTGGTGGTCAGTGGTGGTCAGTGATGATCAGTGATGATCAGTGATGGTCAGTGATGGTCAGTGGTGGTCAGTGATGGTCAGTGATGTCAGTGATGGTCAGTGATGGTCAGTGGTGGTCAGTGGTGGTCAGTGGTGGTCAGTGGTGGTCAGTGATGGCAGTGATGATCAGTGATGGTCAGTGATGGTCAGTGGTGGTCAGTGATGGTCAGTGGTGGTCAGTGATGGTCAGTGGTGGTCAGTGATGGTCAGTGGTGGTCAGTGATGTCAGTGATGATCAGTGATGGTCAGTGATGGTCAGTGGTGGTCAGTGATGTCAGTGATGATCAGTGATGGTCAGTGATGGTCAGTGGTGGTCAGTGATGATCAGTGATGGTCAGTGATGGTCAGTGGTGGTCAGTGATGGTCAGTGATGTCAGTGATGGTCAGTGATGGTCAGTGATGGTCAGTGGTGGTCAGTGGTGGTCAGTGGTGGTCAGTGATGTCAGTGGTGGTCAGTGGTGGTCAGTGATGGTGCTGTGGGTCTGAGAACAGGCTCTGCTTCATCAAACCAGCAGAAGAATCACACGCTTCCCTCTGCTCCAGAACACTCGTCCTGCCAGCGCTTTACACAACACTCATTTCCACAATAACATTGATTGGCTAATTGTGCGTCTGTGTCGTGAGTGGCGTGTTTAGCCGCGGGCTGTTTCCCATGCTCTCCTCTTTTCTCCTCTCCTTTCTCCTCTCTCGCTCATTCATCTGTCACCGCTCAAAGGTTTGCTCTTCATGCTAATTGTCCCTCAATAGGATCATCTCCTCCCACTGCCATAAAGCAGCTCACACACACACACACACACACACACACACACACTCACACACACACACACACTCACTCACTCACTCACACACACACACACACACACTCACACACACACACACACACACACACACACACACACAGCACGCACGGACACAAACACACACACACACACACACACACACACATGCGCACACACACGCACCCACACACGCACAAAGCACGCACGCACGGACACAAACACACACACACACACACACACACACACACATGCGCACACACATGCGCACACACACGCACCCACACAGGCACGCACGCACGCACACACCCACACACACGCTCACACAGTCGTGTTCATGGCATGGGCGAAGAGAACGAGATGGTGACCTGTAATTCTGCCTTTCTCTATGCAGTGCCAGTCTGATGCACCTGACCCAGTAGCGGCTCTTAAAGGATTAGTTCACATGACCAAATGACAGTTTCAGTGCAGCTTCAAAGGGCTTTAAACGACACCAGACGATGAATAAGGGTCTTATCTAGACAAACCATCGGCATTTCACAAATAAATAAAAAAGTGTAAGTTTTATAAGCACAAATGCTGGCCTTGCTCTGTTCTGTGATGCGCGTTCGTGACTCACGTAATACGCAATTACGTTGAAAAGGTCACGCATCGGCGGAAGTACCGAGTCAGTGTTTACGAATGTGAGGAAGAAGGACCGTATACACATATTCAAATGTCTTTGTGTCAGTTTATCGTTTAAATGCCCATTTCGTGTGCGTATCCTGGGTGTTTTAATATTAAAAAGGCTAAAAGAACATTTTCGTCAGGACAGAAGCGTGACCTTTTCAACGTAATTGCGTATTACGTGAGTCACGAACGCGCATCACAGAACAGAGCAAGGCGAGCATTTGTGCTTATAAAACTTAAACTGTTTTATTTATTAGTGAAATGACCGAAAACATCAGAGACACTTATTTCACACAAATAACACAGATTTTACCGCAATTCCAACAAGCGAGCCTCATAAACAAACTGTGTTATATTTTGGGAGAGAAAGAAGAGTGTGTTCCCCTGGCAGCGCAGTGTGTGTCCTCCTGCCATCATATGACAGACACGGGCTGAACCCTCTCTTCACTTACACTGCTCTCTGTACTTATTTTTCTAATTATAATTTTTTATATATATATATATTTTTTTTTATATATTTATGCATAATATGGAAATGTTTTTATTCTATTTGTTATTGTTCACTTTTATTTATCTACATATATGTTGGTATATGTCTATTGCTTTGGCAATACTGTGCTATTTTACACATTAATGCCAATAAAGCTCATTTGAATTGAATTGATAAAGAGAGAGATAAAGAGAGAGAGAGAGAGATAAAGAGAGAGAGAGAGAGAGATAGAGAGAGAGAGAGAGAGAGAGAGAGATAAAGAGAGAGAAAGAGAGAGATAAAGAGAGAGAAAGAGAGAGATAAAGAGAGAGAGAGAGAGATAAAGAAAGAGAAAGAGAGAGATAAAGAAAGAGAGAGATAAAGGGAGAGAGAGATAAAGAGAGAGAGAGAGAGATGAAGAGAGAGAGAGAGATAAAGAGAGAGACAGAGAGAGATATTTTGATCACAGACTGTAGAGAGAAAAACACATCCACAATTCAAATGCATAAATAAAAAGTTTAATTAGCATCAATTGCTTCCATATTGTTGCTATTTTTGTGTCGTTTTCAATTTTAGAAACGTCTGTGTTCATGAATCTGAACATTATTAGCTTCATGTTTGTTTAAATTATGATTGAAATGCTTCATTATTTACTGAAAATGCTGCTTAATTAAATCTGGGATAAATATTTTCTTTCTCGTTTCACGTCCACATCTGCTAGTGTGTGTGTGTGTATGTGTGTGTGTGTGTGTGTGTCTTCGTGTGTGTGTGTGTGTGTGTACGTGTGTGTGTGTGTGCCTGTGTCTGTGTCTGTACGTGTGTGTGCGTGTGTGTGTGTGTGTGTGAGTGAGTGTGATTCTGTGTGTGTGTGTGTGTGTATGTGTGTGTGTGTGTGTGTGTGTGTGTGTGTGTGTGTGATTCTGTGAGTGAGTGTGATTCTGTGTGTGTGTGTGTGTGTGTGTGTATGTGTGTGTGTGTGTATGTGTGTATGTGTGTATGTGTGTGTGTGTGTGTGTGTGTGTGTGTGTGTGTGTGTGAAGACGTCTCTGAAGGACAGGGTTTAACCTCGAGGTGTTAGAGGTCATGGACAGTTTTCATCCGACCGCCGTCACACACTCACACGTTCAGCTTTACATCTCTCGCAGAAATAAAGGCTCATTATCCGCATTATTGATGGTTCGTTCAAGAACGTTTAATACTTTTAGAATCTTTTCATTCCACTAAACCTTCTTTATAGTGGGAAATGTTCAGTAACACTTTATTTTACAGTGTCCTTGTTACATGTGTTACATGTACTTACCGTAGTAATAACAGTAAATGATGCATAATTACATGAAACTAACCCTCAACCTAATCATAATCATACCCTAACCCTTTATTAATGTAGTTAAATAGGCCTATATAATTTTTTAATAACACTTTATTTTAATGTGTCATTATTACAGTGTAATTATATATTTAAGTACTGAGTAATATTAACTACACTGATATAGGGTTAGGGTATGATTAGGATTAGGTTGAGGGTTAGTTCTTACCGTACTTACTGTAGTAATAACAGTAAATTATGCATAATTACATGTAACACATGTAACAAGGACACTGTAAAATAAAGTGTTCCCCATTTGTAACCAAAGGTTCTTTATATTATTAACGTTCTTCACACTGAGAAGGGTTGTTGTTAGTAGACCTGATCACTGAAAGGTTCTTCTAAATATGGTTCATTCAATGTGAAAAAACAGTTTTGACAGCTTTATTTTGAAGATTATATTAACAATAATAGATTATTTTATAATAATTCTACAGTTTCAAATCCATCTTCACGTGTTCATCTTTAGGCAGCGTGTTTTTAAATCTGAGATGTTTTTCATGTTTTCTTATTCAACATCCGTCCCGACAACCAGTTTACACACACACACACACACACACACACTACAGAAACACTGGTTTCCTCTGATGGAGTGAGGAAAAGGTCACAGAAATCTCTCAATATTAGCTCATATTTGGTGTTTTGATGTCTGTGACATCATCAGCGGTGACCAGAGAAAACAGTGAGAATCACAGAGTGTTATTATAACCTTCTCTCTGGAACGGCTGATTATGAATTGGACTCACATGAATGAAGCCGCGAGAACAAAGCACACGGCCTGCTTTCCACCACGTGTGTGTGTGAGTGTGTGTGTGTGTGTGAGTGTGTGAGTGTGAGGTTGTGTGTGTTTGTGTGTGTGTGTGAGTGTGAGGTTGTGTGTGTTTGTTTGTGTGTGTGTGTGTGTGTGTGTGTGAGGTTGTGTGTGTTTGTTTGTGTGTATGTGTGTGTGTGTGTGAGGTTGTGTGTGTGTGTGTGAGGTTGCGTGAGGTTGTGTGTGTGTGTGTGTGTGTGTGAGGTTGCGTGAGGTTGTGTGTGTGTGTGTGAGGTTGCGTGAGGTTGTGTGTGTGTGTGTGTGTGTGTGAGTGTGTGAGGTTGTGTGTGTTTGTTTGTGTGTGAGGTTGTGTGTGTGTGTGAGTGTGATGTTGTGTGTGTTTGTTTGTGTGTGTGTGTGTGTGTGTGTGTGAGTGTGAGGTTGTGTGTGTGTGTGTGTGTGTGTGTGTGTGTGAGGTTGCGTGAGGTTGTGTGTGTGTGTGTGAGTGTGAGGTTGTGTGTGTTTGTTTGTGTGTGTTTGTGTGTGTGTGTGAGTGTGAGGTTGTGTGTGTGAGGTTGTGTGTGTGTGTGTGTGTGAGTGAGTGAGTGTGTGTGTGTGAGAGTGTGTGTGTGAGTGTGAGTGTGTGTGTGGTTGTGTGTGTTTGTTTGTTTCCCAGCTGTGTTTACACTGTTTTATCAGTGCTTGTGCTGTTAGGGTCACTGCTTGTGTTGTTAGGGTCACTGCTTGTGTTGTTAGGGTCACTGCTTGTGTTGTTAGGGTCACTGCTTGTGTTGTTAGGGTCACTGCTTGTGTTGTTAGGGTCACTGCTTGTTTTGTTAGGGTTAGTAACTTGTGTTGTTAGGGTCAGTGTTTGTGTTGTTAGGGTCAGTGCTTGTGTTGTTAGGGTTAGTAACTTGTGATGTTAGGGTCAGTGTTTGTGTTGTTAGGGTCAGTGCTTGTGTTGTTAGGGTCAGTGCTTGTGTTGTTAGGGTCAGTGCTTGTGTTGTTAGGGTCACTGCTTGTTTTGTTAGGCTCAGTGCTTGAGTTGTTAGGGTCAGTGCTTGTGTTGTTAGGGTCACTGCTTGTTTTGTTAGGGTCAGTGCTTGTGTTGTTAGGCTCAGTGCTTGTGTTGTTAGGGTCACTGCTTGTGTTGTTAGGCTCAGTGCTTGTGTTGTTAGGGTCACTGCTTGTGTTGTTAGGCTCAGTGCTTGAGTTGTTAGGGTCAGTGCTTGTGTTGTTAGGGTCAGTGCTTGTTTTGTTAGGCTCAGTGCTTGTGTTGTTAGGGTCAGTGCTTGTGTTGTTAGGGTCACTGCTTGTTTTGTTAGGCTCAGTGCTTGAGTTGTTAGGGTCAGTGCTTGTGTTGTTAGGGTCACTGCTTGTTTTGTTAGGGTCAGTGCTTGTGTTGTTAGGCTCAGTGCTTGTGTTGTTAGGGTCACTGCTTGTGTTGTTAGGCTCAGTGCTTGTGTTGTTAGGGTCACTGCTTGTGTTGTTAGGCTCAGTGCTTGAGTTGTTAGGGTCAGTGCTCTAGATCCCATCCCCTCACACCTTCTACAAGCCATCTCTCCCACACTTCTACCAGCTCTCACTCACATCATCAACTCATCCCTCCACACTGGCATTTTCCCTACAGCATTTAAGCAGGCTCGGGTAACTCCTCTGCTTAAAAAACCAACGTTAAACACATCACTTCTAGAGAATTACAGACCTGTCTCTCTCCTACCATTCATTGCGAAAACACTTGAACGAGTTGCTTTTAACCAAGTATCATCCTTCCTGTCTCTGAACAACCAGCTGGATGTCAACCAATCTGGCTTCAAGAAAGGGCATTCAACCGAGACTGCATTGCTGTCGGTCACGGAAGCCCTGCGGATCGCAAAAGCTGCTTCCAAATCATCAGTTCTCATTCTCCTGGACCTGTCTGCGGCCTTCGACACTGTGAATCATCAGATCCTCTTGTCCGCCCTCTCATCACTGGGCATCACTGGAACCTCCCTCAACTGGTTTGAATCCTATCTCACAGGTAGGTCCTTCAGGGTCACATGGAGAGGCGAGGTATCCAAAGCACATCAACTGACCACAGGAGTTCCTCAGGGTTCAGTTCTTGGACCGCTCCTCTTCTCCATTTACACCACATCACTGGGGCCCATCATACAGGCACATGGTTTCTCTTATCATTGCTATGCTGATGACACCCAGCTCTACCTCTCATTTCAACCAGATGATCCCACAGTAGCTGCACGGATCTCAAGCTGTCTGGCGGACATCTCGGCATGGATGAAGGAACATCACCTGCAGCTCAACCTGGCAAAGACTGAGCTTCTCGTCCTCCCTGCCAATCCGTCTCTACAGCACGACCTCACTATCCAGCTAAATTCTTCCTCAATCACCCCATCAAGATCAGTCAGAAATCTTGGAGTAATCTTTGATGACCAGCTGACCTTCACAGACCACATTACAAAGACAGCTCGATCATGCAGGTTTGCTATGCACAACATCAGGAAGATCAGGCCTTTCCTAACTGAGCATGCAACACAACTTCTCGTCCAGGCCCTGGTCATTTCTAGGCTTGATTACTGCAATGCTCTTCTGGCTGGACTTCCAGCATGTGCAACTAAACCTCTACAAATGATCCAGAATGCTGCAGCCCGTCTTGTCTTCAACGAGCCCAAAAGGGCCCACGTCACTCCTCTGTTCATCTCTCTGCACTGGCTACCACTCGCTGCTCGCATCAAGTTCAAGGTGTTGACGCTTGCTTACAGATTGACCACTGGTTCAGCTCCCTCCTACTTCCACTCACTACTTCAAGTCTACATCCCTACCAGAAGCCTACGATCGGTCAATGAGCGGCGGCTTGTGGTACCGTCACAGCGGGGCACAAAATCACTCTCCAGAACATTCTCATTCACGGTTCCATGCTGGTGGAATGATCTCCCCACCCTCATCCGGAATGCAGAATCCTTGACAGCATTCAAAAGACAACTGAAAACTCATCTCTTCCGGGAGCACTTAACATAAAAAAAAAAATAAAAAATAAAAAAAAAAAAAAAAAAAAAACCTTCCCTTTTCCTTTAAATCCTCGCTTGCCTGGCTTATGCTACTCTGAGCTATGTCTGAACTTTGTATTTTGAGCACTTCTTGCGTTGTTTCTGCCTCTTCACGATGACTCGCTTGGTTTAGTCCTCAGTTGTAAGTCGCTTTGGATAAAAGCGTCTGCTAAATGACTAAATGTAAATGTAAATGTAAATGTAAATGTGTTGTTAGGGTCAGTGCTTGTTTTGTTAGGCTCAGTGCTTGTGTTGTTAGGGTCACTGCTTGTGTTGTTAGGCTCAGTGCTTGAGTTGTTAGGGTCAGTGCTTGTGTTGTTAGGGTCACTGCTTGTTTTGTTAGGCTCAGTGCTTGAGTTGTTAGGGTCAGTGCTTGTGTTGTTAGGGTCAGTGCTTGTGTTGTTAGGGTCAGTGCTTGTGTTGTTAGGCTCAGTGCTTGTGTTGTTAGGGTCAGTGCTTGTGTTGTTAGGGTCAGTGCTTGTGTTGTTAGGGTCAGTGCTTGTGTTGTTAGGCTCAGTGCTTGTGTTGTTAGGGTCAGTGCTTGTGTTGTTAGGCTCAGTGCTTGTGTTGTTAGGGTCACTGCTTGTGTTGTTAGGCTCAGTGCTTGTGTTGTTAGGGTCACTGCTTGTGTTGTTAGGCTCAGTGCTTGTGTTGTTAGGGTCAGTGCTTGTGTTGTTAGGCTCAGTGCTTGTGTTGTTAGGGTCAGTGCTTGTGTTGTTAGGGTCAGTGCTTGTGTTGTTAGGGTCAGTGCTTGTGTTGTTAGGGTCAGTGCTTGTGTTGTTAGGGTCAGTGCTTGTGTTGTTAGGGTCAGTGCTTGTGTTGTTAGGGTCAGTGCTTGTGTTGTTAGGGTCAGTGCTTGTGTTGTTAGGGTTAGTAACTTGCCATTTTGTGACATTTGGAGTTCATTTTCTACTCAAAATGACACATTCAAACACAAAAACGATCCATCAAATCACCGTCATTGTGTATTACCAAATATTGAGGTCCCATAATGTGTAACTTATGAAGTGTAGATATGGTCTCACACAATATCTACTGTATTAATTACTTAGATGTTTCTAAGTAAAGCATATACTTTAAAAGTGTGGTTTAATTCAATATTATATTGTTTAAGTGAAATATATTGCAAAGAAAACTAAATAGATATTACTCAACCTTTTACTAGCCAAGTTAAAAATTACTTATTTTCTTTGTTACTTTCACTTAACTTCGTTAAGTAGAGATAACTTAATTCCATATGTGAAATGTACTTAATTTACTTCAAATATGTGGGAAATTTACTTTAAAAATATTTGTGCAAAAACAAATATTACGTAATTAAAGAGGCTATATGCGTTTTTCTGAAATTTAAACTCGTGACTGACACCTGTGGGCAAAAACAGAACTGCTCTTCCTTTCTGCTCGCTCTCGCAGCGCTCGTACGTGCACACTTCACAAGTCATCTGCTCCAAGGAGGTCAACATTATGTTTACAGAGGTAAGAACAGTCAAATACATATATCCCATTGCACTGCTTGCGAGTGTAGGCTACTTGCTGACTAGCGGTGGTGGCAGAGTGATCTGAAACGTTAGACATGAACGCGCTCGACGTCACATCCGCAGACAGCGCGGGAAAAATCCGACCCGACAGAAAATAGGAAAAATAGGATACAGGCTTATAGGTGCACCCACTGTGAGCGGACAAGGTGTCAGTATGCTCAACAGGAGATGTTTGAGTCATAAATGGTAAAATAAAAAGGCTATTGTTACGTTTATTTTTGGGAAAAAGCTGCATATAGCCCCTTTAAGTAAATTAAATTAAGAAAAATTCAGTAATTTTACCTATTGTTTTTTTTCAGTGTGGGATTCTTGCTAAAAGTGTACGTGAGCCTGAAAGCTAAAAATGTCTCTGAAAATATGAGATATGAGATGCGTCACATAACATTGTTAAAAATCATTTAGTAGCCGATCCTTGCCTTGTTTTTGAATAAATAAATCAAATGGTATAAAATACATTTCAGAGAAAGTTCTTTTTCACTTGATTTAAACGGCCTAGAATCCGCATAAATCTGTGAAAACAATTACAGCTGTGGAACAAGCCAACACAAATACGCAAACTTTTTTTTATGTTTCCATTAAGTTATGAAAAGGTATTTTCTAAATGTTCTCTGAACATTCCAAAAGTCCATATTCTGTTATTCTGTCATTCTATCATTCTATCATTCTATCATTCTTCACACATTATGGAAACGTTACTTTTGAATGTTCTCTGAACAACACATTTAAAAAACGTTACAAACATCCAACTAGAAAAACACGTTCCATGAATGATGTATAAATAATGTTTTTACGTTCTGAGAACGTTATTAAAGACCAGATAACATTGAATGAACGTTCTATTAATGTTACTGGAAGAACAATTGTTCATAACTTTGAGAGATTCAATTAGTTGAAATATATTGAATTTGTTGATGATAAATATATATAAAAAATGTTGCAAAAAAATTTATATATATATATATACATACATGTATTTAAAACATTCATTTTAATAGTAGAATCAGTTTCATTTATATGACTGACAAATACGCATCAGATTAAGTTTAGTATTTAGTTTATGCTAAAACTGTGTAATCCAAATGGATGGAAACTGTATGTGTAATTCAAATACATAAATCTTTTTTGAGTGTATTATAGGTTATTGTTTGAAGGGCTCCAGTTTTCCCTTGCAAATAGTCACATAATGGGTGTAAAATGGGTTGTTTTATTTATATTTCTGTTTTGGTTTGGCGTGACTGACGGATGAACCGTGTGATATTCTGTCATATTCCATATCTCATCCTTCAGGAGATTTCTGTATTTCAGAAGGTCAGCAGATGAAGACCGAAAAACACACTGGGTCTGTTAATATCAGGAGTATTAATATCTCTCTCTCTCTCTCTCACACACACACACACACACACACACACACTCACTCTCTCTCTCTCTCTCGCACACACACACACACTCTCTCTCTCTCTTTCTCTTTCTCTCTCTCTCCCTCTCACACACACACTCTCTCTCTCTCTCTCTCTCTCTCCTTCTCACTCTCTCTCTTTCTCTCTCTCTCTCTCTGGCCACACACTGCGGTCCACAGTCTTCATCAGTTCTGTAGCAGAACCTGAGAGTGGACAGCTGGAAACACTCACTGAACTGCACAGATTTACACAGATTCATGACAGGATCCTAATAAAACTCTCTCTCTCTCTTCAGCTCTTTCTGCATCTCTCTCGCTCACACATGCCTTTTAATGAAGGAAACCCAATATCGGTCTCTGCTTTATCAGACACTGAGGAGGGTCTGAAAGTACAGCTTAATGCTCTAAAACTGAATGACAACTTGAACAAACGCAAACAGCATTCAGGAGCCATTTTACTGTACTATTGCGACATATTTACAACGTAGGACTTTTTATCAGGAATGAATTGTCTATGATAATCTCCTCTTGTGATTCTTTGAATGAGTTCGAAGGACAGAACACATATTAGACGCATAATTGCATGCAATAGCCTATATGCTAAATTAATAAATGTTAATATATGTATGTTCATGTCAGTTATGAGCCAAAGAAAATATTCTCGTGTGTTCTACAGTGATTCAGGAATGATTTGGCTCGTGCCTTTATTGCCCTCCAGCTTTAACAAACCATCACGTTCTCCGATTTACGGGAGAGTATAATAAACTTGCATGATTTTGCGTGAGATTAAGAGCATTATTAGTGCATCTCGAGCGCAGTTCCAGCTCCGGGATCAGATTCTGCTTTCTTTGGACTGAAACTCAACAGTGCGCCGCTTTTCTTTCTTTTATATTTTAATGCTCAATAAAATAAGAACATTGTCAATTACATACATACGTAGATACGTGACCCTGGACTACAAAACCAGTCACATGGGTCCATTTTATTTGAATTTTCCGAATAAATAAGCTCTCCATTGATGTTTGTTAGGATAGGACAATATTTGGCTGAGATACAACTATTGAAAATCTAGAATCTGAGGGAGCAAAACAATCGAAACATTGAGAACATCGCCTTTAAAGTTGTTCATTTATGTTCACGATTGTGCTGCATTCACTCACACAAATAAACGCTTCTCTTTGATTTCCACGTGACGCTTTGGTTTGCGCGCTGATTCCACGTGACGTCCTGAACGTTACATGGTGGAACTTCTTTGAACTTGAGCGACGCATTTTTAGAACGAACCGAGTGTTAAAGTCAGACCATCAACACACACATCTAGCGCATGTTTACACTGAAAAAACAAAAACAAAACAATGGTAAAGCAGCTCATAAAAACGCGTTCTGTGTGAACGGCAACATCCGAACCAGAAGCGATGTGTAGTTTAATGTGGAACGCACAGCGGACGCGACTCGCAGTCACGTGCGTTCAAACGCACACACACAAAAACGGTATATTTCCACATTTACCTGTGGTTTTGAAATAAATAATAAGTATATATTTGTATTGAGCACTCTCACCTCATCTGCCATCTTTAAGGGATTGTTTCCACTGAGGTTTTTGCAATGCATTCTGGGATTGGCTTCTGTGTTAAAAGTATGCAAAGCAGATTTAGGATTTGGCCAAATAAAAGTGTGTTAAAGGCTGTGTGTGTATTAACAACGCCAAAGACATGGATTCAGTTCCCAGTGAAAGTTTCGTTTTAATTGTATGATACAATTGTTTTGGCAATTCAAGTGTAAAAAATATTTTCCATGCCAGAAAAGTAGGCTACCTTAAACCTGAAACTATATGCATAAACTGATCAAATGTAGATGTTGAATGCAAATGTATGACATGGATGTGTATGATCTCTTATAATAGGAATATTTATAATACTGCCCATGTTTATTCAGTTCACTGGTTTTGGTTGTGTTACTGTGTTGTAAGTTACTGTATTTGTGCAGAGTATGTTTCAGGCCTCAGTCTCTCTGTGTGTGTGTGTGTGTGTGTGTCTCTCTCTTCACACTGAGAGAAGGTCATTTATTGTGTTCTTGTTCTGAGAGTGTTTAATTCCTGCTCTCCCATTTAAACACACACACACACACACACACTTCCAGCTATTGTGGAAAAGGATCCCAGAATCTGCTCCCACACTTCCTGATTCCCAGTGTCGTGGCTCAGAGACTGAAGGTCCATCACTGCCCGAACCTCGAACCCAAACACAGAGAATCATCTTTCACTCATATCATTAATGTCTCCGATGATTCTCATCAAGTTCCTCAGGAGAAATAAAAACAGACCCGAACGAGTCGCTGGATCATATGAGGAGAATCGAGAATGAGTTCATGTGGAGATCACTGGGAGACAGAATTGTTTCACAGCAGCTTCACAGTAATACACCGGGAAATAACAGCGGTGCAAATATCATTAATTACGAAACAAATTCAATTCAGCTCAATTGTGTGAATGTTAAAAAATATCCTTAATTATAAATCAAATTCAATTCAGTTTAATAGTGTAATGGTGCAAATTTCAATACAGTTCGTTTACAGTGTAAAAGTGGCAAATATCATCAGTTATGAAACAAATTTAATTCAAACAATAAAGCAGCTCTACAGACGACAGTGGTGTCATTTTTAGGCTCATGTTGTGAGTTGAATTGAGTAGAGTTTAGTTGAGTAGAGTAGAGTAGAGTTGAGTTGAGTAGAGTTCTGAGAGAAACTCTAGAGATGTGAGTAACGGAGGAAGAGTTGAGTCTTCATCACTGGGACTGACGGGGAATAAACTCTTCATCTGAACTCACTGGGCCTCGACACGCTCTTCAAAACTCAAGCTGAATTCACAAACAGTTCAATGTTTCACTGCCGACTGAAATTTAGCCAATTCAAGCAAAATGACTGTGTTCAAATTTCATATTCTCAAAGACCCTTTGAACAAGTTTATTGTTTTGTTTTTTTTTCCTTCAGAAAATGACTGACCTCAGTTTAGTCTTTCTTTTTCCCCACTGACATGATTCACTCTGAACACACACACACACACACACACACACAGACATCTGTCTGATATTATTTACTATTCAACGTGTTCAAGGTTCAAACCAAAACACATCTATAATCCAGTTCTGGTGAAGCTACTTCCAAACTTCAGCTTTGTTTCTTCACTTGAATGTTGCCTGTGTGTATCGAGGGATCGGGATGTGAGCACAGTGCTAATGAACTGACGGTTTTCTGTGTGTGTGTGTGTGGTTTGAGTCTCGGGGGTCTGCGGTTCATCCGTGGCCTTGAATTCAGGGCCGAATGTTGGATGTGGAAATTCCTCCCGTCAAGGATCTTCAGCTGCGCCGAACTCATTCACGACGACTATCTGTAGATGTCCGGCTCATTTCAAACACACCTGTGCGTTGATGTAAAACGCATTATGAATATTTACTTTTGCATGTACATTTACAAAAACAAAAGTGTAGAGTTTGAGGAATGGTTGGAGACTGTCATGTGTGTGTGATGAGAGGAAAGCGCTGGTGAAGCGTTTTAGGCGTCGTGTGTGTGGATGTTTGCTGTCAGAAACAGGCCTCTGGTAACGTCTGGGATTCTGAACACTGGAGTTTGGACATCTTCTGACAGGAGTGTAAATCCTGAGTGGTCCAGCATGACAAATTATTAGTATTTTCAGTGAATATATTTTCATGTGTGTCAGTTGTGTGAGTGATACTGTGTGAGTGTGTGTGACACTGAGGCAGTTGTTGAGTGATGAAATACTACTCTTTTGGTGGACTGTTTTTTTTTTTTTACTAGGTAAGTATCTGATTTCACACAGCGATACTGAATCAGTGTTTAAGTGGAGGCAGTGTGTTGTGCACAGTGTGTAGTGTACAGTGTGTAGCGTGCAGTGTTTAGTGTATAGCGTGGAGTGTGTATTGTGGAGTGTGTAGTGTGTAGTTTGCAGTGTGCAGTGTGTAGCGTGCAGTGTGTAGTGTGTAGTATATAGTGTTTAGTGTATAGCGTGGAGTGTATAGTGTGGAGTGTGTAGTTTGCAGTGTGTAGCGTGCAGTGTGGAGTGTGTAGTGTGGAGTGTGTAGTGTACAGTGTGTAGTTTGCAGTGTGTAGCGTGCAGTGTACAGTGTGTAGTGTGCAGTGTACAGTGTGTAGTTTGCAGTGTATAGTGTGCAGTGTGAGCGTGGGCGTATGAAAGGATTCCAGCAGGAGTAGTGTGTGTATGTGTGTGTGTGTGTATGTGTGTGTGTGTAGTATATAGTGTGTAGCGTGCAGTGTTTAGTGTATAGTGTATAGAGTGTATATATTTAGTGTATAGAGTGTGTAGTGTGCAGTGTGTAGTCTGTAGTGTACAGTGTGTAGTTTGCAGTGTTTAGCTTGCAGTGTGTATAGCGTGGGCGTATGAAAGGATTCCAGCAGGAGTAGTGTGTGTGTGTGTGTGTGTGTGTGTGTGTGTGTGTGTGTGTGTGTGTGTGTGTTCAGTGATAACAGCAGTTAGAGGAGTGTCTCGATAAGGTTCTCCAGATGATAAACTCCAGGAGCTTCAGACACTCTGAGGGCCGTTTTCCATCTGCACTGGAAACAGAACCCATGAAATCTCCAAATCCCCCAAACCGGGCCGATAGTGAGTTGTGGGCGTCTCAGAGGGAAGAAACACGACTCGCTCCGCAGTGAATCGTCTGCCAGAATCATCGTGCTCGTCATGTTTTACAGCAGAAATACGATTTCTCTGCCGCCGTGGGGATTATAGATGCGGATCTGTAACTCTAGATAGTATGAGCAGGAAATGATGTTGCATTAAACACAAAACTGCTTCCTGTGTCACGATCAGGGAGGACAGGAGAACTTCATCTGCTCATAAAGCACATAAAACTACATGTGATCAGTGATGGAGAGAGTTTCAGAGATTATAGTCTGAGTTTGTTTGATAAACTCCAGGAAACCAGGACGACACAAAGACGTTATTACACAAAACGCAGAGGCTAAAAATACAGCAGTATGCTATTGTCAAGGTAAATGTTTTGTGTTTGTTTCCTGTGGAAGAGAGATTTGCAGGAAGGTCATATTTAAAAGTAAATGGAGCCAATTTGACAGTGTCTTTAAAGGTGACATATTATGCTGCTTTTCACAAGATGTAATATAAATGTGTGTTAGAGAGTAACGTGTGTTAGAGAGTAACGCGTGTGTTAGAGAGTAACGTGTGTGTTAGAGAGTAACGCGTGTGTTAGAGAGTAACGCGTGTGTTAGAGAGTAACGTGTGTGTTAGAGTAACGTGTGTTAGAGAGTAACGTGCGTGTTAGAGAGTAACGTGTGTGTGTTAGAGAGTAACGTGTGTTAGAGAGTAACGTGTGTGTTAGAGAGTAACGTGTGTTAGAGAGTAACGTGTGTTAGAAAGTAACGTGTGTGTTAGAGAGTAACGTGTGTGTTAGAGAGTAACGTGTGTTAGAGAGTAACGTGTGTGTTAGAGAGTAACGTGTGTTAGAGAGTAACGTGTGTGTTAGAGAGTAACGTGTGTGTTAGAGAGTAACGTGTGTGTTAGAGAATAACGTGTGTGTTAGAGAATAACGTGTGTGTTAGAGAGTAACGTGTGTGTTAGAGAGTAACGTGTGTTAGAGAGTAACGTGTGTTAGAGAGTAACGTGTGTGTTAGAGAGTAACGTGTGTTAGAGAGTAACGTGTGTGTTAGAGAGTAACGTGTGTGTTAGAGAATAACGTGTGTGTTAGAGAATAACGTGTATGTTAGAGAGTAACGTGTGTGTTAGAGAGTAATGTGTGTTGAGAGTAACGTGTGTGTTAGAGAGTAACGTGTGTTAGAGAGTAACGTGTGTGTTAGAGAGTAACGTGTGTGTTAGAGAGTAACGTGTGTTAGAGAGTAATGTGTGTTAGAGAGTAACGTGTGTGTTAGAGAGTAACGTGTGTGTGTAACGTGTGTGTTAGAGAGTAACGTGTGTGTTAGAGAGTAACGTGTGTGTGTAACGTGTGTGTTAGAGAGTAACGTGTGTTAGAGAGTAACGTGTGTGTTAGAGTAACGTGTGTGTTAGAGAGTAACGTGTGTGTTAGAGAGTAACGTGTGTGTTAGAGAGTAACGTGTGTTAGAGAGTAACGTGTGTGTTAGAGAGTAACGTGTGTTAGAGAGTAACGTGTGTGTTAGAGAGTAACGTGTGTGTTAGAGTAACGTGTGTTAGAGAGTAACGTGTGTGTTAGAGTAACGTGTGTGTTAGAGAGTAACGTGTGTGTTAGAGAGTAACGTGTGTGTTAGAGAGTAACGTGTGTTAGAGAGTAACGTGTGTGTTAGAGAGTAACGTGTGTTAGAGAGTAACGTGTGTGTTAGAGAGTAACGTGTGTGTTAGAGAGTAACGTGTGTGTTAGAGAGTAACGTGTGTGTTAGAGAGTAACGTGTGTTAGAGAGTAACGTGTGTGTTAGAGAGTAACGTGTGTGTTAGAGAGTAACGTGTGTGTTAGAGAGTAACGTGTGTTAGAGAGTAACGTGTGTGTTAGAGAGTAACGTGTGTGTTAGAGAGTAACGTGTGTGTTAGAGAGTAACGTGTGTGTGTAAGAGAGTAACGTGTGTGTTAGAGAGTAACGTGTGTTAGAGAGTAACGTGTGTGTTAGAGAGTAACGTGTGTGTGTAACGTGTGTGTTAGAGAGTAACGTGTGTGTTAGAGAGTAACGTGTGTTAGAGAGTAACGTGTGTGTTAGAGAGTAACGTGTGTGTGTAACGTGTGTGTTAGAGAGTAACGTGTGTTAGAGAGTAACATGACACAGATGTTGGCGAGAGATTTGAGCTCTGATTGTAAGTTACACGCCTCTAAAAGAGCCGTATCGTTTTACGGCGTGTGTTTATGAGCCCCATATGTCCTGCTAATCTGAAGAATGACTTTACTCTACAAACCAGCAGCTCCAGTAATGAAGGAAATGTGCCGTTAACTGTGAGGAAATGACGTGTCAACCAGCCTGAATAAATGTGTGTTACTCACACTCATAGCAGAGGCACAAACACATTCACATGTGCGGGTTTCATCAAGTGAATCCAATCCGATTTCAGATTATCTGAAAGTTGTATTTATAGCCTATAAACCCTAAACTTCACAACCTGATTCACATTTTTTTAAATGTGCAACTTTTTTCAGAGCGTTCAGAGAACATTCAAAAGTAACGTTTTTTACAGTCAGCAAAGCATTTTTCTTCAGCTAGACATGCTTTTGATCTGATCATTTCAGTTCTGCATTTTCAATCCGATCAAATCAGTTGAAGTGTTTACATGAAGGCTTTTCAAACCAACTGAGCCATCAATACAATTACAAGCAGATTATTTAGAAGAAACATCTAAATGATCACCGGCAGGCTACTGTCTGATTAATGCATGATCATTTTAATATTTACTTTCCTCAACTAAACGTTCCCATCCCAGCGCCGAGCCGAGGATGTCCCTGACTGAAAGTGTGTGTAAGTGTGTGTTCATCGGGTGATATCCAGCTCCTTTTCTGCGTCTCACACACATGACTGCTCCTGTTGTGCCGAGCTTCTTCAATCCTCTCAGCTGTAGATGAGCGTCCGAGAGCAGGAACAATGTCTAATCTCTGTTCTGTGGCTTTGAACTCGCTGGAAAACAAGATCCACAGGCGATTCTCACACCGAGTGAATGTGGAGACAAAGACGTCCAGCCGAGAGCTCGTCAACTGCAGGACGGAGGATTAATTAGCTCGAGACACACAACCGGCATTAACACACACTCATTACTATTCCACACGCAGGGATACTTTCACAACTCCTCCTTACAAGCATCTTTGTGTCCAATATTTTGAGTTGTTTTGCGTGTTTTCGTGGAATAGCCAGGTTCTGTTCCAGGCCTGTGTGAATCCGCATGCACACAAACATCTGAGAAAACTGTGGTTTATTCACTCGGTTTACTCGCATTGCATTGTGGGATACAGTGCTCTGATAAACTGCATGTTTGGCAAGTGCAGCAGAACATCTGGGTATTTCATATATATACAGTCACACACTGCCAAATGTGCAAATCTTTAAACATTTCATTTTTAACCCTATAAATTCTAGCATATTTAAAAAAGCAATTTATAAGCTTATTTCCGCCACAGAATTAAAATAAATCCGGTAATTCTGACTTTTTATTTCAGAATTGCATGATATAAAGTCGCAATTATCTATTAAAATGTTTTATTCTGTGGTGGAAACAAGCTTCCATACAAAAACATTAAAAGCATCTTGTGTCTATTTGACCTGTAATATTTGAATCCATCCTGTTGTTCTGTAACAGGCCTGCAGTGTGAATCTGCGAGCACACATAAACATCTGAGAAAACACTGTGGTTTATTCATTTGGTTTATTGGTCACTCGAACGCATTGCATTGTGGGATACAGTATCTCTCACAGTGTGCTCTGATAAACTACATGTTTGGCAAATGCAGCAGAACATCTGGGTTTTTCATACTTATATACAGTCACACACTGCCAAATGTGCAAATATTTAAACATTTTTAACCCTATAAATTCTAGCATATTTGATACACAAAGCCCTCTAAATGATCTGATACCAGTTCCACAGAACACGACGCGAACACGAGCTGAAGGAGGACGTTTCAACAACTAATCTGAAAGACTTTTACTTGATAAAACGATTAGTTGTTCAAACGTCCTCCTTCAGCTCGTGTTCGTGTCGTGTTCTGTCTTTATTCTTCTTTCAGAAAATTATTTTGTCTTATTTCACATGTCAGGCATCAGTTTTCTGATAAATGGATCAAAATTTATTTAGTTTCTTAAGGAAGCTTGTTTCCGACATAGCTTTTATAATTTTTTTTTATTTTAGTTTTAGTTCTCTTATTGTGATTTATACTAAATTACACTAAATTTAAATAAATTACACAAATTTAGTGTAAGTTGCGATTTTTGTATTTTGCCATTTGTATATATTTTTCAATAGTTTTTATGAATTTTTATTTCAGTTTTACATATTTTAGTATATCAAGTTGCCATTTTTATATAGCTTGTTTCCAACACGGAATAGGGGAAAAAAAGGAAATTGTGACTTTTTATCTCCCAACCCTTTATATCTCTTTGACGATTGGTTGCAGAAAAGGAAGAGTCACGGTTCATCATTCACACGCAGGAGGATATACACTGACTAAACATAGATAGGAACGGACAAAGAATGATTTAAACTAAGGGCTAGAAATACACAGAAACCGAACTAAACAAGGAGCAGGTGAATCAAATCAATCAGTCGCCATGACAACCAATGGAAACATGGAAACAAAAAGGAAAACACAGGAAACAAAGATCTACAAACTAAAAGCCAAAGCCAAACTGAATCTCACAATTCATACTTGTTCTTACAATATACACTCACAATTCTGAGAAAACAATAGAATTGTGAGATAAAAAGCCGCAATATCATTCTTTTTTTTTAAATTCCCTGACGGAAACAAGCTTCCATAGTTTCTGCTTAAAACAAGCGGTCAGAAAATCATCTCTGAATTAAGTTTATTTTTCTGACCCCATTAACAGATATTTGATTATATTTAATGAATTTCTCTTCAGTTCAGTAAATATATCTTGATGTAAGAATGTTTAGGACACACACTGTGAGGATGATCATGAACACACTCACCACGGATCTGGCTTTAAACAGCATCTTTACAGTTTTTACAGTGGATGAAATCAATCTCTGCACAGTTACGGCTCTTGGCAGCTGGTCACGTCTCATCTGTCCCGGTTCACTGCGCCGGCTCCTCTTTGTTCCCTTTAATTGTCATTCCAGGGAACATTCCCCACTAACCCGGATTGGTTCACGATGGAGAGAGAGAGAGAGAGAGAGAGAGAGAGTGTGTGTGAGAGAGAGAGAGAGAGAGAAAGAAAGAGAAAGAGAAAGAGTGTGAGAGAGAGAAAGAGAGAGAGAAAGTGGGTGATGGTTTAGAGAAATGTGTTTTAGCAATTCAGGAAAACTAATATTTTTGATTTTTGGTTTTATACTTTCTGTTTACATTTTAATTTTACTTCAAATTTGTTGTTTTTGTTATTTTTTAAATATAGTTTTTATTTCAGTTTTTTTGTTAATTTTTTAATATAGCTTATTAATTTATTTAGGTTATTTTAATATTTCAGGTTAAATTAGTTGTTTTTTTGCCATTTATATATATATGCATATATTTTTTATAATTTTTTTTTTTACATATATATTTTTTAATTTTTTATTTCAGTTTGTGTTATTTTTGTAGGCCTATACCACGTTTAGTCTTCTAAATGAATAAATGTAAATTACATTTTGTGGTGTATTGTTGCAATTTTTATTATATTATGTTTAATATAGTTTTTATACATTTTTATGTCGTGTTTCAGTTTTAGTTATTTTAGTATTTAAACTAAATAGCAGAAATAAATGAAGTTTAAGTTTTATAATCTATTTTATATCAGTTAATGCTTATTATTTCAAGCAACAAAAATGTTTATTTATGGTTTTAGTTTACTTTAAAAACCCAGATATGAATATGTACAATAGTGCGGTTGAGACGTCGAGCTGAAGAGCAGAAACTGAACATTACTCTGAGGAACAGTGATGGATCTGAGCCTCCGTGGGACTGCAGGCACGCAATATTAATACGCATTCATGTCCACATTACAGAGCCAAACATGCCGTGCCGATCCCTGACCGAGGAACATGCCATCGAATAATGGGATGTTTGTGATATTCTGGAATTAGAAACAGTGCAGGAGATTGTTTAGAGGCGTTTTAAAAGAAAAAACAAAAACATTTTCACAACTTGAACTTGAACGTTCGCAACACACACTCTCGTTTATCTGGGCAAGACTCTATCATCACATCACAATGAGTCTTCAAAGATATCTCTCTCTCCATTATTAAACGCAGCCTCCAACACTCATATTCATATTCTCTCATGTTTTGTGGCGTCTTTACAGAAAACAAGCGCGCGCTGTGAGTGAGGAGCGTGACCCAGATGGATGTGGAGCGCTTCCCGACGGGACCGCCGTAACACTTCTGATCCGACGAGCTTTGATGCTCAGTTCATTCACATGAATATTCAGAACCACTGAAACCAGTGAAACCAGTGAAACCACTGAAACCAGAGCCAGAGCCTCCAGTCACTCGAGAAAGGCCTGGGAAATGATCACCAAACATGTTTACTAATCCTATGATTTACATGAATACTGTCAAAAGCCTGCGTCAATATTGCATAAAATCAAAGAAATGTATATTATACTTGGCTTAAAGCCTGTTTTAGCAAAGTTTTCTTAGAACATTTTTAAAACAATTTCATCATATTTCATCCAGTAACTAGTGATTTAGTGATTATATACAGGTGAAACTCGAAAAATTTAATATCGTGCTAAAGTTATCATTTCGATGATTATGGCTTACAGCTTATGAAAATTCTAATAAAAAATATCAGAAAATTACATGAAATCAATAAAAAAAAAGGATTTTAAATACAGAAATGTCGGCCCTCTGAAAGGTATAATCATGCATATGTATATAGTCATATATTCTAAATATATTAGTTTCACCTTTTAATTTGAATTACTGAAATACATGAACTTTTGCACAATATTAAAAATTTTTGAGTTTTACTTGTATATATACATATATATATTATCAGATATATATTATAGTTATGATATATTATGTGTTATATCTTGAATTGCTTTATTGGATGTATATAAGCAATTCAAGGTATAATATATAATATATAACTCTATATCTCTCTCTGAATGTTTGCTGAGATAAACAGCGAGAGAATGCTGTGTTTCTGTGGATAAACAAAAACATCAAAAGTGTTTATTATTATTAATTGAAATGTTAATCAGCTCTGAGAATGAGATCCATAAATCCCACAGGATCAGATTTACAGACCTCAGCGTTCCCAGTGTTCCTGAAGGAGCCGATCCGGCCGGCTCTCATTTACTTTAAACAATTAGAGTCGCTGGAGCTCATCATAACAGTCCTTCTGAAGCTCGTTAAAATCAGGAACTAATTAATACCTACAGCTGAGTCTGAGCATTCCTGTGTGTGTGTGTGTCTGTTTGAGAGTGTGTGTGTGTGTGTGTACGTGTGTGTGTGTGTGTGTGTCTGTTTGAGAGAGTGTGTGTGTGTGTGTGTCTGTTTGAGAGTGTGTGTGCGCATGTGTGTGTGTGTGTGTGTGTCTGTTTGAGAGTGTGTGTGCGCATGTGTGTGTGTGTGTGTGTGTGTGTGTGTGTCTGTTTGAGAGTGTGTGTGTGTGTGTGTCTGTTTGAGAGTGTGTGTGTGTCTGTTTGAGAGTGTGTGTGCGCATGTGTGTGTGTGTGTGTGTGTGTAAGTGTGTGTGTGTGTGTGTCTGTTTGAGAGTGTGTGTGTGTGTGTGTGTAAGTGTGTGTGTCTGTTTGAGAGTGTGTGTGTGTGTGTGTGTGTGTGTCTGTTTGAGAGTGTGTGTGTGTGTGTGTGTGTGTGTGTGTAAGTGTGTGTGTGTGTTTGTGTGTGTCTGTTTGAGAGTGTGTGTGTGTGTGTGTGTGTGTGTGTGTGTGTCTGTTTGAGAGTGTGTGTGCGCATGTGTGTGTGTGTGTGTGTGTGTGTCTGTGACACTACTGTAATAAATGATTTGTAGGTCATTCTCACACTTTGAATAAATTGAATGAATGAGATCTTCCAGTCTGCAGTGATGAAACTAATGACCTGAACGATCATAACTGACACAGATTCACGTGTGAAGCTCATCATAACTCTATAACTCATCATAACTCTATAACTCATCATAACTCTATAACTCATCATAACTCATCATAACTCTATAACTCATCATAACTCTATGGCGCAGGCGAGTGTGTTTCCCTGAGTACACCTGATGTGGCCGTGATGAAGAGTGTGTGTGTGTGTGTGTGTGTGTGAAGCTGTGGCCAGTACAGAGACTGGGATCCGCTCAGAGACACACACTGGGCTCCTGCTGGGATCCTCACATCCCGACAACAACATCTACAGAGAGGAGACGCTCCGCCTGACCATCATGAGGCGTTTACTCACTCTATATATATACAAGATCTGCTGCTATATAACGACACATACATAAATCCTGTAGCAGATCCAGGCAGGTGGAGCTGGGGAGGCGGAGGGTCATTTCTGAACAAAAAATGTTACGCTTTGTTTTGTTTTTAAATGTTTTCTTCATTGGAATGGTATGAAACTTGATCAAGGTTTTGGCACTTGCTGTGTGAACACACAAATACATCATGGACATGATTCATAAAGGTCTAAAGGTCCTGATAAATACAGTCACACTCGTGCTGCTCGCGGTCAGGATGACGCATTAGAAATGAATGGAGAGTTTCCTCTAGTGGAAGCGTTCGGTACTGCAGTCACACACACACACACACACACACACACACACACACACACACACACACACACAGAGACACACACACACACACACATACACACACACACACACACTGAATACTCATTTACTGACATATCAGACTCACTTTTATCACACAACTGTTTAGATTTATGACTTTGATTTTCTCACAGTTTTAGAGTAAAACATGTTTTTGAAAATACGTATTTCATATAAAAATTTAAAATAGTATTTTTGTGCATTTTTCATAATACAGGTAAAATTCTGTTACTTTTTTTAAGTTCACTTTTTAAAA
>JAULUF010000075.1:1025000-1027500 GCA_031834385.1 Semotilus atromaculatus | reverse complement strand
AGAGAAACCACCGCATCCATCAACGTTCGGCTGACCGTAAACTTACCGGAATATTCTGGAAGAGCGTGAATGAGATGTTTGGAAATTAAAACACCCAGTTTCATAAATACATGGAACACAATCGAAGAATGAATGAGCTGTCGAACCTGAGGTGCCAACGGGAAGTGCTTCACCAGAGACTATTTATAATGCACTATTATTTATGTTCCTGGAGGAATATTTGATCCTTTTGTTTGTGTTTTCAAGGAACCACGTCCTTCATCATTACATGAACTTCTGCCACATCCACATCACAACTGACAATAATAGCGTTTCTGTCACCACACCAGTTTCTGCAACGCAACACACGCGTTTTCCAGTACAAATATCTACATATTTATATCAAGATACATTTACGTGAAGCAGAATTATCAATTTTAACTTAATATCTTGTCACACACACACTCACCTACACACACAGACACACACACACACACACTCAAACACAAACACACACGCGCACACACACACACACACACAACACACACACACTCTCTCACACATACATTGTGTGTGTGTGTGTGTGTGTGTGTGTGTGTGTGTCTGAGACACACGTATTCACACACGTATTCAGTGTGTGTGTGTGTGTGTCTGCTTCACTGACTCTGCTCATGCTGATGTTCCTCATGAATGCAGACGTCTCGTTCACTGATTCATTTATCAGGAAACTTCAGCCTTCAGTTCCTGTCCGGCACACACGCACAGATGGACACACAGATGGACAGATGGACACACACATGCGCTCGTCTGCAGCAAAACTCAAGAAGAAACCTTGAATATGACCAACACAAGTTTCAGGATTCGTCATATCGTTTTCAGCAGCTGGACAGAAAACAATAATAATGCCAATAATAATATGCAACTGATCATCATCTCGCAGAGTTGGACAACAAAATAATGCCGTTATCTTAAAAAACATGAACAAAACTATAACGGATAAATAAAACCAAACCCAGGAGACATTTACCAGGACAGAAGCATCTCTCCCATCACATTATTATGGCTGAAATATAGGATTTATGAGCTGGAATACGCAGTCTAACATAAACATAAACACAAAGGTATTTTAACATTAAACAAAAACATTTAACATTTAAACATAAAGGCTGTTATAGAACTAATAAACTGAATGTGTATTAAATAGTATATACAATAACAAGGTTTTTATATTTATCATCAATCAATCCAAGTTTGTTTCAATCTCATACATTTGAACTTTAACTGAATATTGCTTTTTTACAGTTATCATCCTCATACTTTTTGAACTGAATATATACACATTTTCATAATGAATCACTGTTTGTTTGAATACATGCATTTTGAAAATGTGATTCAATAAAATCAAATAGATGCAAATAGTTCATAATAAACCATGCTGTTATTGTGCAGTCTAACATTATAACGTTCTTTGCATCATGTATCAATGCAACATGTTACTGTTAAAGTAACTCTAAAAACTCTATAAACTCTATAAAACGAAGGTTCCAAAAGGTGGTTTTCAGAGCGAAGAACCGTCTCGGTTCCACAGGAGCTTTCAGTGATCCGGCCTTAAAATAACCTGTTCCTCTCAGTCTAAAGAACCTTAAAAAAAAAAAAGCTTTAATGGAATAGAAAGATTTCAAGCTTTACTTTAAGGATCTCTCTCTCTCTCTCTCTCTCTCTCTCTCTCTCTATATATATATATATATATATTATACCCTGAGATGTTGAGTAAGGTTTCTCCAGCCGCAGCACTCTATAGTCCTGAATATTTCTGAATACACACACACACACACACACACACACACACACACACAGACACACACACACACACTGAATACAGTCCTGAATATTTCTGAATACACACACATACACACACACACACTGAATACAGTCCTGAATATTTCTGAATACACACACGTGTATACTATTCAATATTTTATTTTGGTTAATTTATTTCATATGAAGTGTGCCGTGCCTCTAGGTGCAAAATCTGGCAACACTCCCAGAGCTGTAAAGGCTCCGCCCTCTTCTGGAAAAGCGGGGCGGGGCAGCAGCTCATTTGCATTTAAAGATACACAGCACGTTTTTGCTTCCACCCAAAAAGGAGAATTTTAGGCATTATAATAAATAATTTGTGTGTATTTTGAGCTGAAACTTCACACACACATTCTGGAGACCCTTTATATTATGTCTTGTAAAAAAGGGGCATAATAGATCCTCTTTAAGATACTAAATCTTGTTTTCTGAATGTTAAAACAAGAACAAATATCTGCCAATGGTCTCAAAAAAAAATAAATCTTGTTTCCAATTGAATTAAGTTTATTTTTCTGACCCCATTGGCAGATATTTGTTCTTGTTTTAAGCAAAAACACATTACATCTTCAGTCATTTTGCCTCTCCAATAAATGCATCTTAATTAAAGGATGTTATTTGTGCTGGAAAACAAGACAGAAACCCTGAGGAAGAGGCATGTGTCCAG
>JAULUF010000075.1:1017500-1020000 GCA_031834385.1 Semotilus atromaculatus | reverse complement strand
AAATATGAGAGGAGTGAAAGTTGAGGAATATTTTCCAGATCTCGGAAGACTTCTGGAAAATATTAAGAGTTCAATGAGTGAAGGAAGATTTACAGATAAAGAAGTTTATCGTTTGAAAAAAATTGTCACAAAAATTCAACTTCAATTGATTAATGACGATGAAATGGTTTAGTATTTATGCCCTTACTGGATGTATTGCTCTCTGTGCTGTAGTTTCTCTTTCATTTTTAATTATGAGTGACATTCGCATTGCATCTCTAAATGTGAATGGGGCTAGAGATTGCAGAAAGAGAGCTCAGATTTATGAAGTAGCGAAACAGAATAAAATTGATGTCCTGTTTTTACAGGAGACACATAGTGATGTGGAAATTGCTGTTGAATGGGCTAAGGAATGGGGTGGTCTTCTTTTTCTGAGTCACAATACTTCACTCAGTGCAGGAGTTGCAGTTTTGTTTAATAAAAATTTTGCTCCCTCATCTTGTTCAGTAGAGGAGATTGTAAAAGGTAGATTGTTAAAGATAAAAGCTCATTTTGAAGATCATGTTTTTGTTTTTATTTGTGTATATGCACCAACTTCACAGATAGAAAGAATGTTGTTTTTAGATCAATTGAATACAGTAATTGAAACATGTGATAATGAAGTTTTTTTGGTTGTGGGAGGAGATTTTAATTGTGTCGAAAGAAATATAGATAGGAATCATGTAGAACCACATATGGCTTCACGCCGAAAACTGATACAAATGATAGAAGGGAATGAGCTTAGTGATGTATGGAGAAACTTTAATCATGATGTTAAACAATACACATGGACGCATGCTCGTGAAAATGTGTTGTCAATGGCACGATTAGATAAGTTTTATGTCTTCAAGCATCATATTAGTTTTTTTGTAAATAGCTCAATTCTTCCAGTAGGTTTCTCTGATCACAGTTTGGTTGTGTGTAGAATGATTGTTAGTTCTGTTAAATTAAGTAGTTCTTATTGGCATTTTAATGTGACTTTGTTGTCAGATTTACAGTTTAAAGATGTTTTTAGGTTTTATTGGGAGTCTTTTAAAGAACAAAAAGATCAATTTCCCTCTTTGCAGGAATGGTGGGACATTGGGAAAGTAAACATTAAGCAATTATGTCAACAATATACTCTAAATGTCACAAGAGTTTTAACTCAGTCTATAAAGAATTTAGAAAAGGAAATTATAGAAATGCAAGTTTTAATTCAGGAAACAGGAAATCAAGACCATTTAGATTCTTTTTTCATGAAAAAATCAGCTTTGTCTGAATTCTATAAAAGAAAGGCACAAGGGGCATTGGTCAGATCACGTTTCCAGGATGTGGAGCAGATGGATGTTCCATCAAAGTTTTTTTTCGGATTAGAAAAAAAGAACGGTCAAAGACGTTATATTCATAATTTAAGGTCTGAAGCTGGGGTTCTGTTATCAGACCCAGTCGAAATGAGAGAAAGAGCTGTTACATTTTATAAAACTCTTTATAGCTCTGATCTTAGGAAAGATCAAGATGTTGATGGTTTCTTTTTTGAAGATCTTCCAAAATTATCAGAAAGTGCCAATGCAAAACTTAGTGAAGATATAACTTTAATTGAACTGTATGAAGCTCTCCAGAGTACGCAAAACGGGAAGGTTCCAGGGATAGATGGGATTCCTTTTGAGTTCTATAAAGCATACTGGGGCATTATAGGAGAAGACTTGCTTGCAGTTCTTCGTGATAGTTTGCTCTGTGGTTTTTTACCACGTAGTAGTCGGAGAGCAGTTCTTACACTCCTCCCGAAGAAAGGAGATTTGAGTGATATTAAAAATTGGAGACCAGTGTCTTTACTGTGCTCTGATTATAAAATTCTGTCTAAAGTATTGGCGATTAGATTAGGGAAAGTTTTAGATGACATAATTAGTCCTGACCAATCCTATTGTGTGCCTGGAAGATCTATATTTGATAATATTTTTTTAATCCGAGATTTGATGGATCTTTCAAAGAGTTGTGGTGTTAATTTTGGCTTGATTTCCATTGATCAGGAAAAGGCTTTTGACCGCGTAGAGCATGATTATTTATGGAAGACCCTTGATGCCTTTGGTTTTAATTTGGTTTTTAAAGACCATATTAAAGTATTATATAATGACATTGAGAGTATGTTGAAATTTAATGGTGGCTTGTGTTTTCCTTTTAAAGTTCAGCGTGGAGTGAGGCAAGGGTGTTCATTATCAGGCATGCTCTATACATTAGCAATAGAACCACTTTTGCAAAAATTGAGAAGGGTTTTAAATGGCCTTACATTGATGAACTGTGAACGTTCTTTTGTTTTATCAGCTTATGCTGATGATGTTGTTGTAATTGTAAAAGAGCAAAATGATGTAAACCTTTTAATGAAAACTTTGGATGAGTTTGAAATGGTATCAGCTGCAAAAGTGAATTGGTCAAAGAGTGAGGCTGTTCTGGTGGGAGAGCGGGTTATAGTGCCCCCCAAACTCCCTGGTGGTCTGACATGGAAAAA
>JAULUF010000075.1:990000-1012500 GCA_031834385.1 Semotilus atromaculatus | reverse complement strand
GTTGGTTGGATGGTTGGTTGGTTGGTTGGTTGTTTGGTTAGTTTTAGTTGGTTGGTTAGTTCTTTGTTTGTTTGTTTGTTTTAGTTAGTTAGTAGGATGGTTGGTTGGTTAGTGGTTAGTTTTTTAGTTAGTTGTTAAGTTGGATGGTTGGTTAGTTAGTTGTTAGTTTTAGTTGGTTGGTTAGTTATTAGTTTTAGTTAGTTGGTAAGTTAGTTAGTTTGTTGGTTAATTAGTTGAATGTTGGTTTGTTAGTTTTAGTTATTTGGCAAATTAGTAGGAAAGTTAGTTGTTAGTTTTAGTTAAGTAGTTGGTAAGTTAGTTAATTGGTTGGTCAGTTGGATGGTTGGTTGGTTAGTTAGTTAGTTAGTTAGTTAGTTACTTACTCCCAAGCACCATAATCACAATAACATGAGAGAGTTTTGATGAATCTACAAGTCTGTTTCTTTTGTTTATGACTGAAAAAACAACCTCTGAATTACATAGATTAATAAATCCCCATGGATTTCTCAGCGGAAAGGAAAATAATGAGAGAGAAACAGCAGAGCTGCATTTGTAATTATGAATCCACCAGATTGTTCCAGCAGATGAAAATAAGCTCAGAAACGTCCAGCTCCACCTCACAGAGGCTGTTTTGTGTGTTAGTTCGAGAACACACACTCCCTGATCTCAGCTCTCGTCGAGATGGCGTGAACATATCTTTTCCTCTCTGTGAGTCGGATTTGTTCAGTCTGAGGAGTTAAACTGAGGGAATATCAGTGGCAAACCGAGGAGAAATCATATCTGAGCTGTGAAACGCCCCAGATGGCTCATATTCATACGCTTAAAACACAGACAGGTTCTCACGCCTTGTTTATCCATGAAGCAGGAGCCCTAATACACACGAGAGAGAGCCTACATTACCCAGAATGCACTCAATCATGCTTGTTTTTTTGAACGTGTAACTCCAGCTCCCCAATAACACACACACACACACACACACACACACACACACACACACACACTCATTAAGTCATATTTTTCCACTGATATGCTTTACTCCACAGATGTAGACGCTCGAATCCCTCAGGTGGGTCTCAATCAGCTAATAAACATGATTACATAATGGCAAATGATTAGTGGAAATCATTACGGCGAACACTGGCGGGTCACATGATCTGAGCGGTTTGGATGGACACGGATGAGTGGGATTAAAAGTGGAATTAAGTCATTTCTGCAAATGCACTCAATTTAACAGCTGACCTTTGACCCCACTGGACTCCCACTGTGAAAACCTTCTTAAAGGAGCCGCTGCTGATTCTTTAAAATACACAATCAACAGATATGAAAAATAATCTATCTATCTATTTATCCATCCATCCATCCATCCATCCATCCATCGGTTTAGGACAAAATGTAAACGAAAAAACACATACCATAAACTATAATAACAGTAGTCCATACAGTTACTTCTAATTTTGACAAACACTCGTGTGCATCTGTTTCAGTTTTACTTTAAGAATATTTAGGGCCCGATGGTGTGAGGACCCTCTTGGAATTGCTCTGTTTTTATATATCTATAATGCAAAACAAGACAAAAATACTGAGTAAGAATACTGAGTACAACTCCAAATGTTCATATAACAGGATTTATGCTTAAAAAGCAGATCTGAGAGCAGACAGACAGTGTTTATCTCGAGACTCGAGCAGGAGAGACTATCACTGACACACACACACACACACACACGCTGGCCAGACGGATCATTCACAAGCCATTAGTGAAGAACACACTCAAACACAAGCTTCACACAGAAGAGCTCACGTTTACTGCAGCTCAGTCCTGCTGAAACACACCAGACGGCTCTTCTCTCACACACACACACACACACACACACACACACACACACACACACACACACACACACACACACACACAGAAGAGCTCACGTTTACTGCAGCTCAGTCCTGCTGAAACACACCAGACGGCTCTTCTCTCTCTCACACACACACACACACACACACACACACACACACACACACACACAGAAGAGCTCACGTTTACTGCAGCTCAGTCCTGCTGAAACACACCAGACGGCTCTTCTCTCTCACACACACACACACACACACACACACAGAAGAGCTCAGGTTTACTGCAGCTCAGTCCAACACACCAGACAGCTCTTCTCACACACACACACACACACACACACACAGAAGAGCTCACGTTTACTGCAGCTCAGTCCTGCTGAAACACACCAGACAGCTCTTCACACACACACACACACACACACACACACACACACACACACACACACACACACACACACACACACACATAAGAGCTCACGTTTACTGCAGCTCAGTCCTGCTGAAACACACCAGACGGCTCTTCTCACACACTCTCTAAAGGAACATTTGATCAAATATGAATTTAGTTTAAATGGCACATATTTCATGAAGTTCAAAAGGGTTTAATAAAAGCTCTGCGCGCTCCAAAAACATGAATAAGAGCAATAATATGATCGATTAAAGAGATAAAAGAGAAGGACAGAAGACAAATCGATTGTTCTGTTCAGGACTGACAGAAATGCTGATGTGAACAGCTGGAAAACTCTACGTGTTGCGTGAGTTTTACTTACACATGAACTGTGATTTTTACACCATCTTTCCTGCACTTAAATTTTATCAGCCGGTTCTGTTGAGAACCGAAAACTTGATTTCATCGTTCCTGCAGTCGTCCAAGAGCAGCTCACACACACATCTCTGAGGCCCGGCGCTTTCACTCGGACACAAAACACCATTTCCCTTCAATATAAAGCCTGCGCTCTCCAGCCAACAAATGTGTAAATGCTGGAGCCGATCTCTGCTTTCTGCAGCGCTGGCAGAGCAAAGTTATTCTGGTGATAAAATGCTGAAAGAAACTGCCAAACTTTGAGCAGAAAACTAAACTATGAAAATACAGGGACCGAAAAATGGCAAACCATAAAGATATTACAGCGTGTTTTCACTGGAAGTGACTATAATCAATGCAGCTCGTACTTACATGTGTTATATGTTACAAATGAGTCATGAAATCATTGTTTCTGAATGTTCAATGTCAAGTTTTTTAAATATATATATATATTGAATATATGTTTATCTCTGAAAAGCTGCTTTGAAAGAATCTACATTGTTAAAAGCGCTATATAAATTAAGATGACTTGACAACTTTTTTCATTTATTTTTATTCTTGGTTATACGAACATTAAGGAAACTGTCACGTTTTGATGTTTTCTGTTCAGTTTTGTGATCTCGTTTCCCCCTGTCTATTGTGATTTTGGTTCAGTCCTGTTAGTTTTCCCTCTCTGTCTGATTACCCATTCTCTTCACCTGTTTTCAGTTAATTATCTCGTTTGGTTCAGTTCATTTAAGCCCTGTGTTTTCCCCTCAGTGTTTGTTGGTCGTCGTCAATGTATGGTTGTGTTTCTTTCGAAGTCCTGGAGTTTTGGTTCTTTTGTTTCTGTTTTGTTTTTGGAAGTTTAACTTTGTAAATAAATCTTCTAAACTGCAACTACGGTGTCCTCGTCTTCGGCTACCTGCACGCAACCTGACAGAACGACCAACCAACACTGATCAACATAATGAACTACGAACTCTGTGTTCCACAAGACGGCCGGTCTCTAGAAGACTACGCAGAGATTTATCTCCATCTTTTCCAGGACTCGAATTGGAATGAGGAATCTCTCACACATGAGTTCTGGAGTGGGATGGATGATACTCTCGCCCAGATACTGCTGTTGGGAGATCTCCACCTCCCTTTTGTCAAATTCATTGACCGTTCGCTGTGGGTGTGTGGTTCCTCGCTCACCGTGGGAGACATCCAGCCCGATCTCCACGTCCAGCCCGATCTCCTGTCCTGCCCTGTCGAACAAGAGCCCGTCGCCTGCCCGCCAGAGCCTGAGCCCGTCGCCTGCCCGCCAGAGCCTGAGCCCGTCGCCTGCCCGCCAGAGCCTGAGCCCGTCGCCTGCCCGCCAGAGCCTGAGCCCGTCGCCTGCCCGCCAGAGCCTGAGCCCGTCGCCTGCCCGCCAGAGCCTGAGCCCGTCGCCTGCCCGCCAGAGCCTGAGCCCGTCGCCTGCCCGCCAGAGCCTGAGCCCGTCGCCTGCCCGCCAGAGACTGTTCATGCCACACGTGAGTCCACACAAGAAGACACAGCGCTGATTGTGATGTCTGCAGCGATTCTGTGTGTGTGGGCTGCACGCACATCAGCTCAGCCCCATGAATTCCCTGAAATGCTGGTTCCGTCCAGCCACGTCCAGCCAGAGCTTCACGTCAGCCACGTCCAGCCAGAGCTTCACGTCAGCCACGTCCAGCCGGAGCTTCACGTCAGCCACGTCCAGGCAGAGCTTCTTTCGACGCTGGTCCCGTCCAGCCTAGAGCTTCCTTCGCCACTGGTCCCGTCCAGCCCAAAGCTTCCTTCGCCGCTGGTCCCGTCCAGCACGGATCCTGAGCCTTCACCGCTGGTTCCGTCCAACACGGATCCTGAGCCTTCACCGCTGTTTCCGTCCAGCACAGACCCTGAGCCTTCGCCCTCACCGCTGGTTCCGTCCAGCACAGACCCTGAGCCTTCACCGCTGGTCCCGTCCAGCGCTGATCCTGCGCCAGAGCCCGCTGATCCTGCGCCAGAGCCCGCTGATCCTGCGCCAGAGCCCGCTGATCCTGCGCCAGAGCCCGCTGATCCTGCGCCAGAGCCCGCTGATCCTGCGCCAGAGCCCGCTGATCCTGCGCCAGAGCCCGCTGATCCTGCGCCAGAGCCCGCTGATCCTGCGCCAGAGCCCGCTGATCCTGCGCCAGAGCCCGCTGATCCTGCGCCAGAGCCCGCTGATCCTGCGCCAGAGCCCACTGATCCTGCGCCAGAGCCCGCTGACGTCAAGTCTGTTCCCGTTCCCGAGCCTGTCCTTCTCCCCAAGAAAATTTTGGGGGGGGGCTATACGCCTTCTCCATGGCCGGCCAAAGACCCACGGAGGCCTGAAAAAACACCACCACCGTGGCCGCCCGAGGGGTCCTCACCGCCATGGCCGCCCGAAGGGTCCTCACCGCCATGGCCGCCCGAAGGGTCCTCACCGCCATGGCCGCCCGAAGGGTCCTCACCGCCATGGCCGCCCGAAGGGTCACCACCGCCCTGGACGCCCGAGGGTCCGACAGCTCCGCCGTGGCCACGCCCACGTCCTGCTCCACCCTGGTCACGCCCTCGTCCTGTTCCGCCCTGGTCACGCCCACGTCCTGTTCCACCCTGGTCACGCCATCGTCCTGCTCCGCCCTGGTCCCCTGACCAGCCTGCTCCGCCTGGACCGTCCTGGAGTCCAGGATGCCCACCCTCCCACCCCTTTGGATGTTATACGGCGATGTTTTGGTTCAGTCCTGTTAGTTTTCCCTCTCTGTCTGATTACCCATTCTCTTCACCTGTTTTCAGTTAATTATCTCGTTTGGTTCAGTTCATTTAAGCCCTGTGTTTTCCCTCAGTGTTTGTTGGTCGTCGTCAATGTATGGTTGTGTTTCTTTCGAAGTCCTGGAGTTTTGGTTCTTTTGTTTCTGTTTTGTTTTTGGAAGTTTAACTTTGTAAATAAATCTTCTAAACTGCAACTACGGTGTCCTCGTCTTCGGCTACCTGCACGCAACCTGACAAAAACATTCTATTCTTCTGAAATTTTTTGCAATAGTGAATTTATATTTAACAATTCCGACTTTTCACAGTGATTTCAAATTTTGCAATTCTTTGTGATATTGAGAGGATTCAGAACAAATCTCCAGCGTTTTGAACAGGAAGTTGATTCAAACGTAATCACCTCTGATTGGCCGTTGCGTCAGCAGAGATGTCTGTGATTGGCTACATCGCTTAACGCTGCAAAAACACGCAGTAAATAGAAACCGCTGATGCTCTCCGGGCCGGTAGTGTTGATTATAACGAGAGGATGTAGTTTTGGTTGACAGACAGATGTGAGCCGCAACACCTGGAGCAAAAATATCCTATAACATATAACAGTACAACATATAACAGTACAACATATAACAGTACAACATATAACAGGTATACAACATATAACAGTACAACATATAACAGTACAACATATAACAGTACAACATGTAACAGGAGCTTCAGGAAACTTAAAATAAAATCAGGAGATCCTGGTGCCCATTTCACAGACTACTGCATGAAACACTCCAAAAACTGTCCTGTGACAGATTCTTGTGTGTGTGTGTGTGTGTGTGTGCGTGTGTGTGTGTGCATCTGTGAGTGTGTGCGTGTGTGTGTGCATCTGTGAATGTGTGCGTGTGTGTCTGAGTGTGTGCGTCTGTGAGTGTGTGCGTGTGTGTGTGTGTGAGTGAGTGCGTGTGCACGTGTGTGTGTGTGTGTGCGCGTGTAAACACACTCCCTGAGAGGTAAAGGAGGTTCCTCGTTCACATATGGAACAGATTTATCAGCAGCTGCAGTCAATCTGAGCTCTTGCTGAAAGAGACACTTAGAAATGAATTTTAAATGAACACAAAGCTATTTTACAGCACTAGTGATCGCAACACACAACATGGAGTCGGTCTTCCTGATCGATCTCAGTGACTCTGGATGTTGGAGATCTGTTGTGTGAGGGGATCACTGACACGAGCGTGAGATCATGTGTTCGTGGCTCTCAGATGTGCTGATGAATTGCTTCTGCTTTGTACAAATGAAGCTCCATGAGTTTTAAGGACACAAATAAATGAAAACACACAGATGCGTTAGCTGCGCTGACAGATGAATTATGGTCCATTGTTTAGAGATGTGGAGCAGCATATGTTAAAGTCATGCAAAGATTCATCAGTGACGTTTTTATAGCGCTTGTGACAATTTTTTCTTCCAGAGACACTTTTTAGTTATAGTGGGAAGATTAGTTGAACCCCAGGAGAGAGAAATAAACAATTTATTCCAGTATTTAAATGACAAACATACTCAGGAGAACTGTGAACGAATAGTAAATGACAGACAGACAGAGACTGTTCGTTCATAAACAATATGCATCACATTGTCCGCATTCACCCAGAGGATTTATTTATTCTGAAATCAAAATGCGGACGTGATTTTAATGGTTTATACACACCTGATTATACAGATTATAAGCTCTCTTTATAAAACTGATCATTTTATTGACTTGATCTTTGAATCTTGTTCAGATGAATGATCTGGTGAGATAAATGGACAGACAGATGATGGATGGATGGATGGATGGATGGATAGATAGATAGGACTATAATGCGTTAAGAGCTCGCTCAAGTACTGCGGAGCTAAACCATTTAGGGCTTTGTAAGTAATCAACAATATTTTAAAATGTATACGATGTTTAATAGGCAGCCAATGCAGTGTTGACAGAACCGGGCCAATATGGTCATACTTCCTGGTTCTGGTAAGAACTCTAGCGGCTGCGTTTTGAACTAGCTGTAGTTTGTTTATTAAGCGTGCAGGGCAACCACCCAGTAGAGCATTGAATAGACAGATGGATAGATAGATATTCTTACGAACAGCATTATGAGGACTCTCCATAGGCGTAATGGTTTTTATACTGTACAAACTATATATTCTATCCCCTTACACACACACACACACACACACACACACACACACACTGCACCAGTGCCTAAACCTACCCATCACAGGAGACATGCTGCATTTTTAATTTTTTAATAAAACATTGTTTTTTATGTTTTTTAAGCCATTTGATTTATGAGGACTTTTGAAATGTCCTCATAAACCACCCATAAGTTGTAATACCAGTGTAATACACATGTCAAACAAATCTGTGTCCTCATAAATCACATAAACAAACCCACTTCTGACTGTCCTCACACACACACACACACACACACACCTGACTGTCCTGTTGTGTGATCTGGCTGAAAGGCCCCCGGAGAGCGTCTGACCCCGGAGCTGTTCCTCATCTCCTCCTCTCTTTCTCAGTTTCATGATGATCTCTCCATCTCCTCCTCTCTTCCCTGATGATCTCTCCATCTCAGATCAGATCTACAGCAGACAGAGTGACCTGACGTATAACTCAAGCGCACATCCCACTCTCCTTCCCAATAAACCCTCGGAGTTAACGGCGTTATAAACCAGAGAGGAGCCCAGACATTCCTGAGCTTCATGTGAACATTAACTGTGAAACACAGCACAACCGTGACACGCTCTCGTAAACATGCAGTGTGTTCATCATGTGTGTGTGGAGCCGTCATGATGTGCTAACCAGATATCAAATGCTTTTGCAAACCATTGTACTTTCATTACGGGAATTATTTAGGAGTTTAACGTGCCGTGGCTTTAGAAATTGCAAGCCTTTTAAAACTTAAAGTGCCCTATTATGCTTTTTGTTGAATGTTCCCTTTCATGCAGTGTGTAATAAAGCTGTGTGTGAAAGTAAAATGTCAGCAAAGTTTCACCAAAGATGAAGATAAACAGTTTTTCTCTCCCAAAAGAAAGAATCGATTCTGAACTGAAACGAGTCGTCAGTAATTCAGTCTCACTTCCTATGTAGGTGTGTACCTAATTAGCATAATGCCAGCCTGTGGTCCTGATTGGCTGACAGCGTCTCTTAGCTCCGCCCTCAAACACTGTAGTGTATCTGAGACTGGGAGAGTTTGGTTCGTGTTGTTCGTGTCCAGAAGACGCTGTTCTCTGAGACTGATACGGTAAACACACGCCATCGTTACTGTTCGTATCACTGTGATCAAGAGCTGAGATTCAGATATGATAATGAGCGTCTGCTTTCTGACCAATCACAGCACAGCAGCTCTCAGAGAGGCGGGGCTTAGAGATACTGAATCTTTATGGAAGCGTTTCAGACACTGAGAGGAAAGAGCTGATGATGAAGTGGAGATTATGAGGACATTAAAGAGTTTTTGATTGTGATGAATGTGAACCTGTTGTAGGAGAAATATAGTATAATAGGGGAACTTTAAAGGAATAGTTCACTTAAAAATGAAAATGTTGTCAACATTTACTCGCCCTCAAGTTGTTTCAAACCTGTATGAGTTTCTTTCTTCTGTTAAACACAAAAGAAGATATTTTGAAGAATGGTTTATGGACAAAAAAGCTACTATGTTAGTCAATGGGGTCCAACAACAGTTTAGGTACCGACATTCTTCAAAATATCTTCTCTTGTTCAACAGAAGAAAGAAACTCATACAGGTTTGAAACAACTTGAGGGCGAGTAAATGATGACAGAATTTTAATTTTTAAGTGAACTATTCTTTTAAAAATGTGTTACTTCAGTTCAAAAACCAATTAAAATATAGTTTGACTGCAAAACTGCAATCGAGTCAATTTTGATTTCATGTTGTTGACTTTAAAGCAGTCAAAAAGGTTAAAGAGGACAAAATCCTTTTGACATTTTCACGGAGAAACATTCAGATTTGTGTTTCCTTAGGGTCATAAATCGCCCGAATGCCCTCCGGACGGCCTTGAACCCGCGTTCCCAGAGGAACAATGTGCATCTATCCTCGCTGACTGTGTGTGTGTGTGTGTGTGTGTTTGGCCTCGGGCCCGTATATTATCAGAGATTAATCACATTATCAGCCGCAGCTGTATAAATGCGTGTCCTCGATCCTGCAGGAAGAGGAAGTTCTTACAGTGAGCAGGGATTGGCTGGAGGTCTCGAGGCCAAACGACTATAATGGTTTCAGAAGGAAACAGTGAGTTCAGAACCGTGACCGAGTGCTAATTTCTCCGTCAAACCTGTGTGTGTGTGTGTGTGTGTGTGTGTGTGTGCCAAGGCCAAAACTGGGCTCTTCCAGAATCAGAATAACATGAAACTGCATCTGACACCCGGTTGAGCCGCTCTGAGAGGATCTGCTTTGCTGAAAACACTATTTCATTGAAAAGAGCTTCTGATTTGCTCAGTCTTGCGTTTCGGGGGCGTGATGGGAACAATCATCAGGTTTTAATGAGCAGAACACGTCTCCTTCTGTTAGATGTGGATAAATGGAGCTTAAAAAACTTGCTTTTCACTACATGATTGCAAAAAAATTAAACTTTTATTGAACCCTGATGACGCTACACATTTTGTGGGAAAATAAATTATTAAAGTGGTTTGTTCGAGTTAAAAGACACCCAGTATTGATTTAAATATCAGCTAAAGTCATGTCTGGCTTAGTTAATAGTTGTTCAAAGTATTAGTAGTAGATTTTATGGTACCACTTTAGAACACTGTTCCATCATAAATGAATAACTACAGAAACAAACGAGTAACGCACTATTAACACACTACTATTGACTAACAAGAAACTCTGATTCATTAATTAGTTAGTAATAGTGTTCAGTTTAATGTGCACTACTATTCTTCATATATACCGCCCAAAGAACTACTATATACAGGTTCATAATTAACATTAATAATGCATAATTTATATTAAAAGGTAACGAAACCCACTAGTGATGACTCAAGTGTTACGACATCTTTCTAAAGGAACAAGTTATTTGGATCATTATTCTAAAGTGAAAACATTGATAACTGCCTAATATTGACTGAAGTTATTGTAAGCTTTTGAGATTTTTGTAAGATTTTGAATAGTAATTCCTTCGGATGGATTTAGTCATTACTAGAGTTCCCATGATCTGCACTTTAGATTAATGATCCAAATAATTAGTTGCTTAAGAAAGATGTAGTAACACTTGAGTCATTACTAGTGGGTTATGTTACCTTTTATTATAAATTATGCATTATTCATGTTAATTATGAACCTGTATATATTTATTTGGGAACTATGAAAAATATTAGTTATTGATTAGCTAATATACTTCTAATTCGTTAATCAGAGTTTCTTGTATTTGTTTACTCGTTTGTTTCTGTGTAGTTTATGAAGGAACAGTATTATAAAGTGTTACCGGTTTTATTTCTGAGAAGATAACTACACACCAAATAACAAAAGAAGAAAGAAAATCATACCGGTTTGGAACGACATGAGCAAAATTAAGTTTTTTGTGTGAACCGTCCCGATCATGTTGTGGATTAATGGGTTGAATGTCTCAATAACAGCAGGAAGGGAAAGTGTTCAAGGATACAAAAGACACAAAGTGCTCTCGGCCAATCACGCGCCTCCCTGCTGTGGCATTGAGAACAGTGATGTCATCAGTAATTGGGTGGGTGGAGCTCAATCTGTGATGCCAGCTGGTGTGTTAATGAGTCAGGTGGCAGAAACACACACACACACACACACACACACACACACACACACACAAACACAGCTCAGTCCAGAGACCAGACTAATTATGTCTTATCCGTTCAGGTGTGTGTTTCCCGTATAACGCTGTAACTCTGTCCCTCGCTCGTGTAACGCTGTAACTCACTCGTATAACGCCGTAACTCGCTCGTGTAACGGCGGAACTCGCTCGTATAACGCCATAACTCGCTCGTATAACACCAGAACTCGCTCGTATAACGCCAGAACTCGCTCGTATAACGCCAGAACTCGCTCGTGTAACGCCAGAACTTGCTCGTGTAACGGCGGAACTCGCTCGTATAACGGCAGAACTCGCTCGTATAACGCCGTAACTCGCTCGTATAACGGCAGAACTCGCTCGTATAACGCCATAACTCACTCGTATAACGCCGTAACTCGCTCGTATAACGCCATAACTCACTCGTATAACACCAGAACTCGCTCGTATAACGCCAGAACTCGCTCGTATAACGCCAGAACTCGCTCGTGTAACGCCAGAACTCGCTCGTGTAACGGCGGAACTCGCTCGTATAACGGCAGAACTCACTCGTATAACGCCATAACTCGCTCGTATAACGGCAGAACTCGCTCGTATAACGCCAGAACTCGCTCGTGTAACGCCAGAACTTGCTCGTGTAACGGCGGAACTCGCTCGTATAACGGCAGAACTCGCTCGTATAACGCCGTAACTCGCTCGTGTAACGGCGGAACTCGCTCGTATAACGGCAGAACTCGCTCGTATAACGCCGTAACTCGCTCGTATAACGGCAGAACTCGCTCGTATAACGCCAGAACTCGCTCGTATAACACCAGAACTCGCTCGTATAACGCCAGAACTCGCTCGTATAACGCCAGAACTCGCTCGTGTAACGCCAGAACTTGCTCGTGTAACGGCGGAACTCGCTCGTATAACGGCAGAACTCGCTCGTATAACGCCGTAACTCGCTCGTATAACGGCAGAACTCGCTCGTATAACGCCAGAACTCACTCGTATAACACCAGAACTCGCTCGTATAACGCCAGAACTCGCTCGTATAACGCCAGAACTCGCTCGTGTAACGCCAGAACTTGCTCGTGTAACGGCGGAACTCGCTCGTATAACGGCAGAACTCGCTCGTATAACGCCGTAACTCGCTCGTATAACGGCAGAACTCGCTCGTATAACGCCATAACTCACTCGTATAACGCCGTAACTCGCTCGTATAACGCCATAACTCACTCGTATAACACCAGAACTCGCTCGTATAACGCCAGAACTCGCTCGTATAACGCCAGAACTCGCTCGTGTAACGCCAGAACTCGCTCGTGTAACGGCGGAACTCGCTCGTATAACGGCAGAACTCGCTCGTATAACGCCATAACTCGCTCGTATAACGGCAGAACTCGCTCGTATAACGCCATAACTCACTCGTATAACGCCGTAACTCGCTCGTATAACGCCGGAACTCGCTCGTATAACGCCAGAACTCGTTCGTATAACGCCATAACTCACGGCGTTATACGAGTAACTCGCTCGTATAACGCCAGAACTCGCTCGTATAAAGCCAGAACTCGCTCGTATAACGCCAGAACTCGCTCGTATAACACCATAACTCGCTCGTATAAAGCCAGAACTCGCTCGTATAACGCCATAACTCACTCGTATAACGCCGTAACTCGCTCGTATAACGCCAGAACTCACTCGTATAACGCCATAACTCGCTCGTATAACGCCAGAACTCGCTCGTATAACGCCATAACTCACTCGTATAACGCCAGAACTCACTCGTATAACGCCATAACTCGCTCGTATAACGCCAGAACTCACTCGTATAACGCCGTAACTCGCTCGTATAACGCCATAACTCGCTCGTATAAAGCCAGAACTCGCTCGTATAACGCCAGAACTCGCTCGTATAACGCCATAACTCGCTCGTATAACGCCGTAACTCGCTCGTATAACCCCGTAACTCGCTCGTATAACGCCGTAACTCGCTCGTATAACGCCAGAACTCGCTCGTGTAACGGCGGAACTCGCTCGTATAACGCCATAACTCGCTCGTATAACGCCAGAACTCACTCGTATAACGCCATAACTCGCTCGTATAACGCCAGAACTCGCTCGTATAACGCCATAACTCACTCGTATAACGCCAGAACTCACTCGTATAACGCCATAACTCGCTCGTATAACGCCAGAACTCACTCGTATAACGCCGTAACTCGCTCGTATAACGCCATAGCTCGCTCGTATAAAGCCAGAACTCGCTCGTATAACGCCAGAACTCGCTCGTATAACGCCATAACTCGCTCGTATAACGCCGTAACTCGCTCGTATAACCCCGTAACTCGCTCGTATAACGCCGTAACTCGCTCGTATAACGCCAGAACTCGCTCGTGTAACGGCGGAACTCGCTCGTATAACGCCATAACTCGCTCGTATAACGCCAGAACTCGCTCGTATAACCCCGTAACTCGCTCGTATAACGCTGTAACTCGCTCGTATAACGCCGGAACTGAACTGAACTGAATCAACACTGAACTGAACGATTCAATGACTCACACAAAGACCTACAGAAAGGCTCACTGTAAAAACTAATGAAACTGTTGCATAACTAATGAAATAATGATGTACACTATAAAATCCACTCTGGCTTCATGTAAAAGAAAGATTTGTTTGTGTAGAACTTTATATGAGTTGCTAGAAGAGATCAGAACACACACACACACATACTCACTCTCTCTCATATACACACACACACACACACACACTCTGTCTCTCTCTGACACACACACGCACACACACTCTCTCTTTCCCTCTCTCTCACACACACACACACACTCTCTCACACTTACACACACTCTCTCTCTCTCTCTCACACACACACTGTCTCTCTCTCTCTCTCTCTCTCTCTCTCTCTCTCACACACACACACACACACTCACTGTGTTAGATCAACACTGGTTGTTTTTCTATCGCGTGTGTTTCTCATCCCGTCACGTCTCACTGATACGGTTTATTTAGACTCCTGTGTGTGTGAAGCTCCTGTCGACCACGTCTCTCTGCCAAACGCTTTCAGGTCCTTCACACCGACACACCAATACACAAATACACAAACACAACAACACATATCCATCAGAGTTCATTAGTGAAGCGTGACGAGACGACATGAAGCTTCACAGCAGATAAAACACACGCCAGACTCCAGTGACCTCACTATAAACACACACACACACACACTGATGGATTTGTGACGTTCCTCGCTAGTGAAAACAAACACTCCTCACTCGACCTTCGACCTCTGCGTCTCTCCCAGAGTCCTGAACATGAGTGTATGATCCGAGGTTTGAGAGGAGAACGTGAACCAGAGGTTGGATCACTTTAACTCGAGTAAATAACTTAAAACCCGAACCATAAAACCTTCAGTCTTCATGTTTTTACACACACTCAGTCTCGGTTTTTGATAAATGAGAGGCAAACTGATGAATGTCCTCCAACACACACACACACCACACACACCCACACATATAAACAACTCTAGTAAAGGAGGTGTAAAAGCACTGACCTGATGACCGGGTCAAAGGTCACATACATACCAGCGCATGTTCATAATACACAAACACACTGAAACCACATGCTGCCGACACGACACTGACCCGTTCCTCGCGATTTACAGTGTGTGTGTGTGTGTGTGTGTATGTGTGTGTGTGTGTGTGTGATGCTTGTTCAGAGTCAGTCAGCGGGAGTTTGGTTTTCTATCACTATCCTGGTAGTTTCCTCTCCTCAGATATTACGTGGTTTGCTATTGGTGGATCTTGTGTGAGTGACAGGTTGAGGCCCCGCCCTCATCACCAGAGAAGAGATGCTGCACTTTGTTGAGATTAGTTGTGTGTGTGTGTGTGTGTGTGTGTGTGTGGGTTTATGATGCTTCTGGCCTCTAGGCTGCTGCTCTGCTGTGTGGAGCAAAACTGTGACCCTACATTCCACATCATCACACGTGTGTGTGTGTGGGGGGGGGGGTGTCGCGTGCTGAGAGACACAACACACACACACACACACACACACACACGAGCACAAAAGTGTTTCAAAGTGAGAAAGATTACAGTTATGTGCACTCATCAGATTTCTCTGTGTGTGTGTGTGTGTGTGTGTGTGTGTCAGTATGTGATTGTAATGGAAGCCAGACGTTACGTTTAATACTTATCACTGGGTGTCTCCAGTCCAGCCGCCCAGTGTGTGTGTGTGTGTGTGTGTGTGTGAGAAAGAGAGTGTGTGTTTCCTCATGTAGGACAGCAGTATGCCTAAAAGTCTGTTCCTCTCAGGATGTGAGTCCACACACACACACACACACACACAAAACCCTCACAGAAAACGTTCTGCATTTTTACATTCTTTATGATGAAGCTGTTTTCCTCACGGGGAACAAAAAAAATGTCCCCACAAGGTCAATTGCCATCTTTATGGGAACATTTTGTCCAGAACGTAGGGAATACCTGAACCACACACACACACACACACACACACACACACACACACACACACACACTTCACACTTCAGTAATGTTGTAAAGGATCTGCAACAGAAACACAATATTCAGCAGATTTGACTGCACTGGATGAAGGAGCTGCTGCCCTCTGGTGGTCACACAACTACTGCAACATAACCATAATCACCTTTATGACTTTTATCATTTTATATGAATACTGAATGCTTTGAGCTGCTGCCCTGTGATTGGCTGATCTGATATTTGTGTTATTGAGCAGATGCGTGTATTTATTGAAATATTCCCACAGAGCTTCTGAGACATCACTAACTTAAACCTCACAAATTCCCAAATTATTATTGTGCAAATAACTGTAAATGCATATTATGTGAGATGATTTAATCGAAGTCTATCGTTTTGCCGTGAGATTGTCCTGACCATCATAAAACCTGCAGTGTCAGTGTGTGTTCTGTTAGTGTGTGTTAGTGTGTGTCAGTGTGTGTCAGTGTGTTAGTGTGTGTTAGTGTGTGTCAGTGTGTGTTCTGTTAGTGTGTGTCAGTGTGTGTTCTGTTAGTGTGTGTTAGTGTGTGTCAGTGTGTGTTAGTGTGTGTTAGTGTGTGTCAGTGTGTGTTCTGTTAGTGTGTGTCAGTGTGTGTTCTGTTAGTGTGTGTCAGTGTGTGTAAGTGTGTGTCAGTGTGTGTTCTGTTAGTGTGTGTCAGTGTGTGTAAGTGTGTGTCAGTGTGTGTTCTGTTAGTGTGTGTCAGTGTGTGTTAGTGTGTGTCAGTGTGTGTTAGTGTGTGTCAGTGTGTGTCAGTGTGTGTTAGTGTGTGTCAGTGTGTGTTAGTTTGCTTCAGCTTCACATCAGCGTCCAAAACTTTCCTTCACTGAAGCAGGAGCCAAAACTTCACTTAACTTTTATTGTTATGTTTGTGTAAGTTGAGTGTAATTCTCATATCTACAGTTTAAACATCGTTCAGTCTTAAATCTGCCACTGAAAATGACCTCACTATCTATCCATCCATCCATCCATCTATCCATCCATTTATCCATCCATTTATCCATCCATCCATCCATCCATCCATCTATCATCTATCCATCCATCTATCATCTATCCATCCATCATCTATCCATCCATCTATCATCTATCCATCCATCTATCCATCCATCATCTATCCATCCATCTATCATCTATCCATCCATCTATCATCTATCCATCCATCTATCATCTATCCATCCATCCATCCATCTATCATCTATCCATCCATCTATCATCTATCCATCCATCCATCCATCTATCATCTATCCATCCATCTATCATCTATCCATCCATCCATCCATCCATCTATCATCCATCCATCTATCATCTATCCATCCATCCATCCATCTATCATCTATCCATCCATCCATCCATCCATCCATCTATCATCTATCCATCCATCCATCCATCTATCATCTATCCATCCATCCATCTATCATCTATCCATCCATCCATCCATCTATCCATCCATCCATTAATTTATCGATCCATCCATCTGTCCATCTATCATCTATCCATCCATCCATCCATCCATCCATCCATCTATCCATCCATCCATCTATCTATCATCGATCCATCCATCCATCCATCCATCATCCAACATCTTTTTTAATGAGCACAGAGAGTCAGAGCCTCGGTTTAACGTCTCATCCGAAGGACGGTGCTCTTTGACAGTATAGTGTCCCCGTCACTACACTGGGGCATCAGGACCCACACAGACACAGGGAGAGCGCCCCCTGCTGGCCTCATAACACCTCTTCTCCTGGTGTTCTCAGGAGTCTCCCATCCAGACACTGACCAGCCTCAGCCCTGCTCAGCTTCAGTGGGGGACCAGTCTCGGCTACAGGGTGATATGGCTGCTGAGTAATCTATCCATCCATCCATCCATCCATCAATCCATCCATCCATCAATCTATCTATCATTTCACATGATGTCACTTCATACAACCTGTCATGATAAATAAACGTCATTCGAAACTATTTGCAGTTTAGATTCTAGAGTGTCACACTGACACACAAACACTTTGACCTGTCACCTCTGCTGCCCTGTCCTGCACCCCGACCCAAACTAATGCTGCAACTCCAGAGTCCTGATCAGACCTGCACCTGAATGACCTCTTGACCCCAGAACTGGAATCTCACTGAAGGAAAGCCTGAAACCCACAGCGGCTTCATCTGGATCCCGGCTCTGGCTGTTTAAATGAAGAATGAATGTTATGACAGGTTGGACAACAGTGAGATGAAGCGCTGGTGTTTGGATGGCTGGTGTTATTGGGCTTCTTCCCAGTAGAAAGTGCCTGAGATAAAACAGTTCCTCTCGCTGAGTCCTGGAACCTGCAGCGCAAAACTGCCTCGGATACAAAACACGAATCGCTCATCGCACGATGACTGCATCCCGACACTTTTTCCAGCTCACGTGCCAAAGTAAAACCTCAGAAACGTGTGGAGTTACTGTAACTCTCCTCTGGTCTTTTCTTGGGTTTCTAGATCTCTGTGCATCAATGCATTAAATGTATTACTTCATAAATCTGACACTTTGAGGCTATTGTAGACTAGACGTTTCTACTAATAACACTTTTATTAACACTTTAATTAACACTTCAATATTAAAGGTCCAGGATTGAGCAAAATTAACCATTGAAGAATTTGCTCCGCTTTCAGTGGATGAGTGTGAATGTGAATTAAACTGAAAACAACACGGAGAAAAAAGTTGAACTGGAACAGAAGATGGCCTGAACTGTAATTTAAATAAATTTGTATGTGATGCATACTGAGAATCTATCCATCTATTAGGAATGCACCGATATGGAAATTTTGGCCGATACTGATAACCGATAATTCTCTACATTTGAGAGCCGATAATCGATATATTGGTCGATAAATCTGAATTCAGTGGTGTAAAGCGTGGGATGCAGTGGTGTAAAGCGTGGGATGCAGTGGTGTAAAGAGTGGGATGCAGTGGTGTAAAGAGTGGGATGCAGTGGTGTAAAGAGTGGGATGCAGTGGAGTAAAGAGTGGGATGCAGTGGAGTAAAGCGTGGGATGCAGTGGTGTAAAGAGTGGGATGCAGTGGTGTAAAGAGTGGGATGCAGTGGTGTAAAGAGTGGGATGCAGTGGAGTAAAGCGTGGGATGCAGTGGTGTAAAGAGTGGGATGCAGTGGAGTAAAGCGTGGGATGCAGTGGAGTAAAGAGTGGGATGCAGTGGTGTAAAGCGTGGGATGCAGTGGAGTAAAGAGTGGGATGCAGTGGAGTAAAGAGTGGGATGCAGTGGTGTAAAGAGTGGGATGCAGTGGTGTAAAGCGTGGGATGCAGTGGAGTAAAGAGTGGGATGCAGTGGAGTAAAGAGTGGGATGCAGTGGTGTAAAGCGTGGGATGCAGTGGAGTAAAGAGTGGGATGCAGTGGAGTAAAGAGTGGGATGCAGTGGTGTAAAGAGTGGGATGCAGTGGTGTAAAGAGTGGGATGCAGTGGAGTAAAGCGTGGGATGCAGTGGTGTAAAGAGTGGGATGCAGTGGAGTAAAGCGTGGGATGCAGTGGTGTAAAGCGTGGGATGCAGTGGAGTAAAGAGTGGGATGCAGTGGAGTAAAGAGTGGGATGCAGTGGTGTAAAGAGTGGGATGCAGTGGAGTAAAGCGTGGGATGCAGTGGAGTAAAGAGTGGGATGCAGTGGTGTAAAGCGTGGGATGCAGTGGAGTAAAGAGTGGGATGCAGTGGAGTAAAGAGTGGGATGCAGTGGTGTAAAGAGTGGGATGCAGTGGTGTAAAGAGTGGGATGCAGTGGAGTAAAGAGTGGGATGCAGTGGAGTAAAGCGTGGGATGCAGTGGTGTAAAGCGTGGGATGCAGTGGAGTAAAGAGTGGGATGCAGTGGTGTAAAGAGTGGGATGCAGTGGTGTAAAGCGTGGGATGCAGTGGAGTAAAGAGTGGGATGCAGTGGTGTAAAGAGTGGGATGCAGTGGTGTAAAGAGTGGGATGCAGTGGTGTAAAGAGTGGGATGCAGTGGAGTAAAGAGTGGGATGCAGTGGAGTAAAGCGTGGGATGCAGTGGAGTAAAGCGTGGGATGCAGTGGAGTAAAGAGTGGGATGCAGTGGTGTAAAGAGTGGGATGCAGTGGTGTAAAAAGTGGGATGCAGTGGTGTAAAGAGTGGGATGCAGTGGAGTAAAGAGTGGGATGCAGTGGTGTAAAGAGTGGGATGCAGTGGAGTAAAGAGTGGGATGCAGTGGTGTAAAGAGTGGGATGCAGTGGTGTAAAGCGTGGGATGCAGTGGAGTAAAGAGTGGGATGCAGTGGTGTAAAGCGTGGGATGCAGTGGAGTAAAGAGTGGGATGCAGTGGTGTAAAGCGTGGGATGCAGTGGAGTAAAGAGTGGGATGCAGTGGTGTAAAGCGTGGGATGCAGTGGTGTAAAGAGTGGGATGCAGTGGTGTAAAGCGTGGGATGCAGTGGATTAAAGAGTGGGATGCAGTGGTGTAAAGCGTGGGATGCAGTGGAGTAAAGAGTGGGATGCAGTGGTGTAAAGAGTGGGATGCAGTGGAGTAAAGAGTGGGATGCAGTGGAGTAAAGAGTGGGATGCAGTGGTGTAAAGAGTGGGATGCAGTGGAGTAAAGAGTGGGATGCAGTGGAGTAAAGAGTGGGATGCAGTGGTGTAAAGAGTGGGATGCAGTGGAGTAAAGAGTGGGATGCAGTGGAGTAAAGAGTGGGATGCAGTGGTGTAAAGCGTGGGATGCAGTGGTGTAAAGAGTGGGATGCAGTGGTGTAAAGCGTGGGATGCAGTGGAGTAAAGAGTGGGATGCAGTGGTGTAAAGAGTGGGATGCAGTGGAGTAAAGAGTGGGATGCAGTGGTGTAAAGCGTGGGATGCAGTGGAGTAAAGAGTGGGATGCAGTGGTGTAAAGCGTGGGATGCAGTGGAGTAAAGAGTGGGATGCAGTGGTGTAAAGAGTGGGATGCAGTGGAGTAAAGAGTGGGATGCAGTGGTGTAAAGCGTGGGATGCAGTGGAGTAAAGCGTGGGATGCAGTGGAGTAAAGAGTGGGATGCAGTGGTGTAAAGCGTGGGATGCAGTGGTGTAAAGAGTGGGATGCAGTGGTGTAAAGCGTGGGATGCAGTGGTGTAAAGAGTGGGATGCAGTGGAGTAAAGCGCGGGATGCAGTGGAGTAAAGCGTGGGATGCAGTGGAGTAAAGAGTGGGATGCAGTGGAGTAAAGAGTGGGATGCAGTGATGTAAAGCCCTGGGGCCAGTTGCATAAACTTAGCCACTATATTAAGACTGTGTCTTAAGAACTAATTTGGCCAACTAGAAATTAGTCAAAAGGTAATCACTCTTACTTTTCTGATTCAAATGAGACGGATCTACCTTTTTATGTAACTGACTTTAAAAAGTTAGCACCAGTCTAGATGACTAACTTTTAAGACGAGTATAAGTAGTTTATGCAACCGGCCCCTGGACTCTAGAGCAGTGGAGACGTGTTCTCTGTCTGGCAATCCGATGGACCAGGAGAATGGTGCTTGCCTGACTGCATTGTGCCAAGTGTAGAGTTTAGTGGAGGGGGGATTATGGTGTGGGGTTGTTTTTCAGGGCTCTGCCCCTTAGTTCCAGTGAAAGGAACTCTTAACACTTCAGCATACCAAGACATTTTTGACAATTTTATGCTCCCAACTTTGTGGGAAGAGTTTGTGGATGTCCTTTGTAACACGGTATGTAGTTCAGGGAAGAAGGAGGCGGGAACCGGCGAACATTTAAACATTTATTAAAGTAAAACAATACCCGCCAGCAGCCCCTCGCGGACAACTGCTGGCTACCGACAAACATAAAATAAAACACAACTAAAATCAGGCCTGTTCCTCTCTCGATCTTCAGCGTCGCCCCTTCTTTATGCTTCCGCTCCTCCGTGAGAGATGCGAGACCGGTGCGTCTCACAGGTGACGTCCATTACCACTCACGCCACCGGCCTCGCGCCGTTCTATCACGTCCCTCGGCCTCGCCCTGTTCGCCACATCCCTGTTCCAGCATGACTGAGCACCAGAGCACAAAGCAGGACCATAAAGACCTGGATGAGGAGTTTGGTGTGGAGGAACTGGACTGGCTGCACAGAATCCAGAGCTCAACCCGAGAGAACAGCTCTGGGATGAATTACAGCGGAGACTGAGAGCCAAGCCTTCTCGTACAACATCAGTGCCTGACCTCACTAATGCGCTTCTAGAAGAATGGGCAAAAATCCCCATAAACACACTCCTAACCCTTGTGGAAAGCCTTCCCAGAAGAGTTGAAGCTGTTATAGATGCAAAGGGTGGAGCAACTCCATATTAAACCGTACGGATAAGGAATGGGATGTCATTAAAGTTCATGTAAAGGCAGACGTCCCAAAACTTTTGGCAAATATAGTGCAATTCAAACAGATGATCTTATTTCCTTAATGCAATATATATTTTAGTAAAATGCAGCAACAAAAATGGATGGAAGGATTATAATAATAATGATTCTACCAACACAACACAACACAAGTCCACAATAGTCCAATTCCAATAGATCAGTTGAGCTGCTAACAAATGTCTCATCTTCTATCAAAGGGATGTTTTATTGCTAAATGTTTTAATTATTAGTTTCTCTACAGTTTTGATATTTAAATCCAATAAATGAATGGTTTAAAGGAGTGCTTCCAGGAATAAGAGCGTCTGTATGTTTTGTCTGCTGTAGTTTGAGAGGTTCGAGGGTGAAGATGTTTGTGTGCTAATGGAGCTCGTGTTTAGACTGGGACGCCACATTTCTTTGCTTTCATTAGGAGCCGCAGCATTGGGACTTTATGACTCCAAGAGGCTTTC
>JAULUF010000075.1:972500-977500 GCA_031834385.1 Semotilus atromaculatus | reverse complement strand
GTTTTCAATTAAATGTATTTTTTTCACAATATAATGTTCTGAAGACAGGAGAACTGCACAATCACCCTGCTGGAACTACATACATATATATACACACACACACACACACACACTGCTGGAACTACATACATATATATATATATATACAGTACTGTGCAAAAGTTTTAGATCAGTATGATTTTTTATGTTTTTAAAAGAAGTCTCTTCTGCTCACCAAGGCTGCAATTATTTGATAAAAAATGTATTTATTATATTTCTTTCCCCCAAAAATCAAATTTAAATTCTTACTGACCCCAAACTTTTGAAGGGTAGAGTTTAATGTTACAAAAGCTTTAGATTTCAGATAAATGCTGTTCTTTTTTAGTTTCTATTCATCATAGCATCATGAAATAAAAATGTAAAAAACTGTTTTCAACACTGATAATAATCATAAATGTTTCTTGAGCATCAAATCATCATATTATCCTGATTTCTGTAGGATCATGTGACACTGAAGACTGGAGTAATGATGATGATAAATTCAGCTTTGATCACAGGAATAAATTACACTTTACTGTATATTCACATAGAAAACAGCTGTTTTAAATTGTAATAATATTTCACAATATTACCATTTTTTCATTGCCATTTAAGTGAAATTACTGAACTTAAATATACGAGCTTGATAATTCTAGAAGAAAATTTCAAATGGCACTTAGAGGCTTTTGCATCTGAACTCTTCATATATAAATACATATCAGTATTTTATGCAAATATTTCATTATACTATAGTAGTTGTTCCAGAATAATTTCAGGTTTTATCATGAATATTTTGATAATATCTTAAATCTGTCATTATAGTCTACTGTAGTGTTTATGTTCCCATCATTGGTCTTAAAGTGTGTGTTATATGTGTCTTTCACACCAGCTCTTTAAAATGAATGTGAGTGTTAAAGACCGGAGACTCTTATAGACCAGCGAACACATTTCCCTCCGATAGTGATCGTAATATGATCTAATAATTATAAATTTTTTAGCTGGCGAGCTTTAAATATATTGGATTTGAGAGTGTAATAAGACAAGATTAATGAGTGTGTTATTTGGCAGAAGAATATTTCTCAGTTTCATAATTACAGAGACCGCGCTGAAGAATGTGCAGGGCCGCGTGTGATTGGTTCATTCGGTGTCTGTGACTCTTCACTGTAATGTTGAATGTGTGTTAATGCGTCTGATGTTCTGTGTAACACACTTGTCTTCAGTAAACGTCCAGATTTGTGGTGAACATGTTATTGACCAGCCATAATTATCTTCTTCTTTCAAGTTATTCTGTCCTCAGATTTCAATGTTCAAATGCTGGAATGATTTAAAAGCACGTTATATTATACATCGTTATATTATACATCGTTCATGGAATGTTTCAGTTGGACGTTCATGTTACAGTTTTTACAGGTTTATTCTTCAGTTTACACACAAATCCAAGAATTGCACACAAAATGCCTCACACACATCTCTTGCAAAATGAAGCGCTGCATTAATTTCAAAATAGCACAAACATCTCAAAGGCAACTTTTGTCTTACGTTGCAAACACCTCTGCCATAATATTATATTGTTGGATATATTATACACACAGTTATTCAAAACCTAAAGCTCTTCTTTCACACACATTTCTGTACAGGATTGGGAGTAATTGGCAGAGAGATGTTGAGATGTTTCATGGTAAACACGAAAGCAAGATTGAAACCAAACTATTTATTGTTTTACTGTAAACATCTGTGGTTATGAAATATGAATACAGTATTATAGTCCGGAAAACTATAACTCGACCTTTGACCTTAATATAGTCCTATTCTAAAGCCATTATTGGTTGGTGTTCAGTAAAGCGATGAGTATTTGCACGTGAGGAGTGTGTGTGTGTGTGTGTGAGAGAGACAGAGTGTGTGTGTGTGTGTGTGTGTGTGTGTTGTTTTTGTGATATGAGGACACAAATGTGTATAATGACATGCATATTACACTGGTATTACAACTTACACGTGACTTATGAGGACATTTCATGAGTCCTCATATTTCAAATAGCTTAAAAAACATAAAAAACTATGTTTTTTTAAAAATGTAAAAATGCAGCATGTCTCCTGTGATGGGTAGGTTTAGGGACAGGGGCAGTGTGTGTGTGTGTGTGTGTGTGTGTGTGTGTGTGTGTGTGTGTGTGTGTGTGTGTGTGTAAGGGGACAGAATATATAGTTTGTACAGTATAAAAAACCATTACGCCTATGGAATGTCCTCATAAATCACAAAAAAAAACCTGTGTGTGTGTTTGTGAGAGAGAGAGAGGCAGAGAGAGTGTGAGTGTGTGTCTGTGAGAGAGAGTGTGTGTGTGTGTGTCTGTGTGTGTGTGTGTGTGTGGGAGAGAGAGAGAGAGAGAGAGAGAGAGGCAGAGAGTGTGTGTGTGTGTATGTGTGAGAGAGAGAGAGAGGCAGAGAGTGTGTGAGTGTGTGTGTGTGTGTTTGTGTGAGAGAGAGAGAGGCAGAGAGAGTGTGTGTCTGTGTGAGTGAGTGAGTGAGTGAGTGAGTGAGTGAGTGAGTGAGTGAGAGAGAGAGAGAGAGAGAGAGAGAGAGAGAGAGAGAGAGAGAGAGAGAGAGGGAAGGAGAGTCTCGTCAGGAATTCAAGATTGTTCGGAGGAAGGAAAAACCCTCCAGGCTCCAGTTAAACAGTTTGAAGGTCAGAGGTCGAGCTGGTATTCCCAGGAGCCGTCGCTGCAGTTCTCCTGCCGGATCAGCCGGATCAGCACACTTCTCCGGGAAACCCTTCAGAATACACTGGAGTTGGTTGGATGGTTGTGGAAGAACATAACAATCTGTCAACAAACACACACACACACACACACACACACACACACACACACACACACACACACACACACACACACACACACACACACACACACACACGCGACCTCAACCGCTCACCAGCGACACAAGCGTTCGAGAGGAACCCGTAATCTCAGAGCTAAATGAAGATGTGTGTTTACACTGTGAGTCTTCGCTCTGTCATTACGCTGGAGTTCAGCACCACACACACACACACACACACACACACACACAACTAACAATACATCTGCTTTCCACAACCGAAAAAAGAACCAACCAAAACATAAAAAGCAAAATAGCCACCAGCATCATATTTAGCTTCCTGAAATTGTCATTTTACAAACCATAGAACTTTTTTTTTCTGGGTGCACGATGATATTTATGTCTGTGTTCAGGACTAAATTAATTATAGAATTATAAAATATTACACTGCAAAAAATTATTCTTCCTCAGTGTTTCTGTCTCGTTTTCCAGCACTAATATATAAACATTCTTAAATCAAGACACATTTACTGGAGAAGGAAAAATCCCTGCAGATATTAAAGGGACACCAGGCAGCCCGAGTGTTTTCCTCTACGGAGCGCCCCCTGGTGTCTGGGAGAAAATGCTTTTAAACACACTGTCGTAAAAACGAACTGTTGTTCCTCCCTCCTCAACCCAGCTGATCATGAACCGGCTATTTCAGAACCAGTCATGTCTACTGAGGGAAGTAAAGCAATATTTTCTTTCCAACTAATGGCGATTTTTTTTTTTATTGTGTTATCATGCATACTAGTATTTTTACCGGGAACGAACGATATGAACGAGGCCAACTACTGCTTTAACTGCTTTTTAGGGAGAGTGGGCATGAGCATAACAAATATATAAATATATCGGAGGCTAATTTGTCTAAAGTTATATTAGCAAGGTCTATAAGTTCATCTGGTAGAATGACGGTTTACCTTTGCTTGTCTAAGAAAACGTTTTTTATAGCTCGATCATGATATGTGCAACATGTTTATTGCCTATTATCAGACGCGTTGACTTAGGCCATCATAATTCAACTCATATCTGTAAAGTACGTCAACTGTTTTATATTGAAATTTAAATATTAAACAGTTTATTCCAAAGATACTTACAAGTGCAACAGCATCCGCTTCACAGGCTTCTGTTTCTCTCAGTTCTCTGCATTCTGAAAAAGCCGGTCCGATGTTTAACGTTACTCTAGTCTGACTTCTTGCTCGGTCAGTCTCCCGTTTCTCGTCCTCCGTCAATTTTTTTCATTTTTTACAGGCTCAGCCATAACGCAAACTATCGTTGCCCTTTGCTCATAGCTCTCGGGCACCAGGGGGAAACCACCACCATTCAACACGAAATAAGTCATATAACCATCCCACTGACTCCGAAGCTGTTCAGTTAAGGTAAAAAAGTTACTTAGAGCACCTTTAAGTCTTGTTTTATAAAAACAATTGTCAAAATATGAGTTTGTTTAAAGTCCGCCCGTAATCAATAATCGTATCCCTTAAACTCATCTTTGATCACCAAAATCACATAAAATCCTTGAAAAATTTCTTCATGCCTTAAAATATCTTGAATGTAACTCGACACCCTTGCCTCATTTAGTATGCGTGCTTCTATGAATATGCAAATGAGCCCCGCCTCCACTCACTCACTCAGAGATCCACTGGTTGACGGTCACACGTTGATCTGATTGGTCAAGGTCGTTTGTGACGTCAGAAACACCAGCGATTTCACACCGTGTTTTTAAGACTGTCTTTGGTTCACTGCAGTTTTAAGGAGGAAATACTCAGCAATGCTGTCGACTTATGAACTTACACATGGTTTAAGCATATTAAAAACACCACATAGACATATAAACAACATTAAACGCTGGATTTTCACCACAGGGGGACTTTAAAACAAGAACAAATATCTGTCAATGGAGTCAGAAAAATAAACAATTCAAAAGGAAAACAAGTTTATTTTTCTGACTCCATTGACAGATATTTGTTCTTGTTTTAAACACAAACAAATTTTTTTATACATGTTTCAGAACTCAAGACTTAATATCTTCAGTGATTTTGCTTCTCCAAAATGCATCTGAATTTAGGAATGTTTAGATATTAGTGCTGGAAAACAAGACAACATTTTTCACAGTGTATTTAATCCTTCTGTTG
>JAULUF010000075.1:952500-962500 GCA_031834385.1 Semotilus atromaculatus | reverse complement strand
AAGACTTAGGACTATGGCAACGTTTGAAACTGCATTGTGTCGGACTTTGAAGATGATGGAGACGAGGAATGTGTGTTATTCAACGAACCATATGTATGAGCCGGAATACACCGATGAAGAATTATTCAGATAACAACAACAATAACAATGTATTGCTACTCACACCATAAAGACAAATAAGCAACTTTAGTGGATTGTAAAGACAATAGGACTACCATGTTTGACAGACTGTTGGACCAATTCATAAAATAACTATACTTTTAGTTACACTATTTACACTTTAAACAATGCATTGAACTGTTACGTTATCTCCACTAACGTTGTCAGTGTCGATCTATCAGTTATGAAAGGGACTAGCTTCATTAGCTAGCTAGAGTAGCCTAACAAAATAAATTACCTGTAAGTTACATCTGTAGCTGTTGGTGCATCTGGAAAGACGGCTGGAACTGCATTCCCTTATCAGTACTGTGACCGTTTCGATTACTGGGTTCTTCAAAGTCGTCTGGTCTAGACTAAAATGATCACTGCAAATTCTCATTTTTTGTAGAGTCTCTGCCGGTGTCTCGTTGTCCAAGGCAGCAGCAATAAGCCAAAGATCCTTTCTGGATCTTTAAATGGAAATTTGTGGAAACTTCGCGATGAACATTTATTAGGTTTATTGCAATTGCGAAATGCACACCGAATCACCATGTTGCCTTCGTTTACCTCAACTACTACTAGCTAGCTTGACGTCCCGAGTCTGTCATGCGCTTCTGTTCTGTACTTTTCGGCGCAGTACTACTAACCGGAGCGAAGTAAAATTCCGCCGCTGCTGAGAAACTAGTTCCTGTAAATGTAATGCAATCATTGAGATGAAAAGGATAGTTTGATTTCTAACATTATTCTCTCAACAGACATTTACATCGATAGTCTGGCGTTATAATTGATTTGCTTTTGGTGTACTGTGGAGTGGGTAAAACTGTTTTTAATGGCAGGCTAAAACGATACCGTTGACTCGCGCTAGCCTAGCACCAGTGAACTATGGAACTGGGACGACTGGATGAAATGGATGACTGGATGACGACTTTGAAAAATTATTTTTTTGAAAACTGTCTCCACTGATAAATAACACTAAGGCTCACTTGGAAATGAGGCCCGATGTCCAAAATTCCGAACCACCCCTTTAAGAGAAAATAATATAAAGGTCTGATGTGAGCGCTGACAGACTTTCCAATAAACACAGTGAAAGTGCATTGAAGACTGTGTGTGTGATGTTAGTGTGTATGAAGCGTGAGTGTACACTCATATCAGAGAGGCTTCAGCAATGCAGTTTATTTTATAGATTACTGAGAAACATTCCTGCTGTCAGTCAGATGATGATGATGATGATGACGACGACGACGACGATGATGATGATGATGATGATGATGATGATGATGACGATGATGATGATGATGATGATGATGATGATGATGATGATGATACTGTACGAGTCGAGGTGACCAGATGTGACTGAAGGATCTTCTGCTTCAGGAGAGCCAGGATTATGATGACACTTTCTAGTTTGTGTTGGTATTTGGAAAGATGTGAAAAACATTCCAGTTCCTGCGGTCTGGCAGAGTGTGTGTGGAGGAACATCGCCCTCTGGTGCCATCCAGGAACAGTTCTGTTTTAGACCAGATCAGCCTTGGTGAGCAGAAGACACTCTTTCAGAAACAATCTTTAAGAAAACACTGGTCACATGAGTCACATGTATAATGTGAAGATGTCGTCTGTGTTTGGGTCCTCATGGGGGTCTGAGGTGTTCATCTGCTGCCCACGGGCCCTGACAAACACACACACACACACACACTATAACATTATATATATGCGTTTACTCAGACAGGGTTAGTGAACGTATGTGTGTGAGTGAGAGTGTGTGTGTGTGTGTGTGTGTGTGTGAGTGAGAGTGTGTGTGTGTGTGTGTGTGAATGAGTGAGTGAGTGAGTGAGTGAGTGTGTGTGTGTGTGTGTGTGAGTGAGCGTGTGTGTGTTTGTGTGTGTTTGTTTGTGTGTGTGTGTGTGTGTGTGTGTGCGTGTGTGTGCGAGTGAGTGAGTGAGTGAGTGAGTGTGTGTGTCTGTGTGTGAGTGAGTAAGAGAGTGTGTGTGTGGTGTGTGTGTGTGTGTGTGTGTGTGTGAGTGAGTGCTCGTGTTTATATTACATTGTGGGGACCAAATGTCCCCACAAGTATAGTAAAACCTGAGATCACCTACATTGTGGGGACCAGTCAGCGGCCCCCATGAGGAGAACAGCGTATAAATCACACTAAGAAATATTTTTTGAAAATGTAAAAATGCAGCATGTCTCCTGTGATGGGTAGGTTTAGGGACAGGGGCAGTGTGTGTGTGTGTGTGTGTGTGTGTGTGTGTGTGTGTGTGTGTGTGTGTGTAAGGGGACAGAATATATAGTTTGTACAGTATAAAAACCATTACGCCTATGGAGAGTCCCCACAAAGATAGCGAACCAGACATGTGTGTGTGTGTGTGTGTGTGTGTGTGTGTGTGTGTGTGTGTGTGTGTGTGTGTGTGTGTGTGAGTGAGTGACTGGGTGTGTGTGTGTGTGTGTGTGTACCTGCTGTGTGGTGAGTTTGAGCAGGTCTTCATACAGTGTTTTCCATCGCTCCACCTCAGCCTGGAGGTCAGATATCCTCTCAACATCCCGTCTGGGAGGAAAAGAGAAAATCATCACACATTTATCATATAAAATAAAACATTAAATAAAATAAAAAGTGACCTTCTGCTGTGTTCTGCGGGACCGTCAGGGTTCACAGCCTTCCTGACAGCATCCAGCTCCGCCTGTAACCTGTTCACCTGCAGCTCCAGGGACTCCTTCTCCCCTGACAGACAGTCCTTAAACCTGCACACACACACACACACACACACACACACAACATTTTCAGCAGTTTTCAAATGAGTGATAGATGAAGTAAAGAAGCCTCGTTTACAGAAATCACGTGACTTTGGCAGCTTGATACACGCTCCAATTCACTGGTTCGAAACAAATGATTGGCAAAGCTTCACGAAGTGCTTCGAGAGCGTGTGTCGCTACGAGAGGAGTGTGTGTGTGAACCTCTTGACGCAGCTCATCCACCGACGCTGCTGATCGCACAACCACTCGAACTGTTCCGCCGTTTCCCGGAGCTTCCCGAGACTCTCCGAATGCTCCCGCCGCAGTTCCTCCACCGTCCTCTGGTGGGCGCTGTGCAGCTCCACCAGCTCCAGGGATCTACTGATGCAGCAGAATATAAACATTAATGACTTATACATTCTGTGAACATCATACAATAAATATGCGTGTAAGAATCATGTTTCACACACATTTTACGCAGTTAGATACCTGTTTAGCTGCATCTCTAGGTCTTCCACTAGCTGTGCCTTTGACTGGGTCTCCTCGTGGAGCTGCGTCTCCAGGACCTCAGCTTGCTGGGCTCTGAGCTGGGCCTCCTGGTGCAGCTCGTCCACCAGGCCCATCAGCTGCGTCTCTGAGCCCTGCAGCTGCTGTACGTCACAGCTCACCTGCTCTATCTGGAGACTCAGGAGTGAAGCGTCTCTCCACCTGTCCTCCGTCACAGCCTGCTCCTGCACACACACACACACACGCACGCACGCATGCACGCACGCACACACACGCACACACGCACACACACACACACGCATGCACACACACACGCACGCACACACACACGCACTCACACACACACACACACACACACACACGCACGCACGCACGCACGCACGCGCACGCACACACGCGCACGCACATGCACGCACACACAGAAGTTATACGGACTGCTGCCATACTGCACAGTATATACTGTAAACTGCATACGTTTTTAATAATATTGATTTGGTAGTAAAATATATCATGTCACAATATATCACAATACAAAAATATTTATCATGTTTAGTGACTATATCTATTGTGTATAGTTCATCCAAAATAAAAATCACTGTGTGAGAAAAAATTTACAGTTTTCAGAGTTTCAGTGTCAGTACTACATTAAACTAATTTAAAGTTGAATGTAATGTATAATGCAATGGGGGAATATTTGTGGGTCCTGATAATGCCAAATGTCTGATGTTACCAGTAAAAAGTGGCCGACATTACTATAAATATATCTAGTCAGTGACAGAGATCGTGACTTGAGGGCATCATTACACCGCTAGTATTGAACTGTGTGCAATATTTCCAGAGGTGGACAGTAACGAAGTACATTTACTTGAGTACTGTACTTAAGTACACTTTTTGAGTATCTGTACTTTACTTGAGTATTATTTTTGCTGGAAACTTTTTACTTTACTTCACTACATTTGAAAGACAAATATCATACTTTTTACTCCACTACATTTCTGTCAAGGTCCTTGAGTAGAAAGTACTAACGTCAGTCAGTGGATGATTTTTTTCATCTCTAAAACGTGATTGTTTTTTTGCAGGTGACAGTAATCACTCTTGTAGGGTCACGTGTTGCGAAGTCCGGCAATTTTTCATCATTTTCTTTAAACACTAATGAACTGGTGGTAAAATGGATAAAGACAGATCCTCGGCGCAGTGCGCGCATCCATGGCAAATAGGTCTTTCTGTTTTGCTGTTTGTTAAAACAGTGTTGCTGTTGGGTAGTTATACAGCTATGGTTGTGTAGCTGGCTTTTAAAGCATGTTGTATTTTTATAGACCACTTTATTCAAATGTGCATGAATGGATACACATATATGTGTACTTCTTTTGTTGGGGTGGTAGGAGTGTTAAATTGAAAAAATAATAATATGATTTTGGCTCTTTTTTGTCAGTTCAGTTGTTTAATTTCTATAGGTTTTATAACATTCTAAGAGCTCTTAATTCCACAGATACTACTACTGGTAGGTGTATTCACTATGCTTCAGAGGCATGAGGAACTGTAAGAATTACATACAATAATAATAAAACAATGCATTGATATTTACTTTTTACTTTTGATACTTAAGTAAAAATTAGTACTTCTGTACTTTTACTTAAGTAAAAATCAATCTTTACAACTTTTACTTGTAACGGAGTAATATTTGACCAGTTGTATCTGTACTTTCACTCAAGTAAGGAAGTTGTGTACTTTGTCCACCTCTGAATATTTCTACAATAAGCCTTTAAACAAAATAACTCTCTGATGATGTGGGCGGGGCAACCTGTCACTCACATGAGATCCACCAATAGCAAACCACAACCATCCAATAAATTCCCCATGGATAAACTCAAGCCCCGCCCCCTACATTTGTTCTTGTTTGAGAAGCCGTTTCACTGGTCTCATTGTGGTACACGTTTCCTCCAGTGATTCTCACACATTAATATGGTTTGTGTTCGGCTGTACCCGCTGCTGCTGCTGAAATCTCTCCATCAGTCGCTGGTATTTGATGCTCATCTCAACGCAGATCTGCTCTTTATGACACACTCGCACTGACAGAGCCTCCATCTCCACCTGCAGAGCCTGCAGACGCTCCCGAGACACCAGCAGCTCACGCTGGAGCACTGCTGCAACACACACACACACACGCACACGCACACACGCACCCACACACACACACACGCACACGCACACACATGCACACACAAACACGAACAAACACACAACATAGACAAAAACACACACACATACACAAACACACACACACACACACACACACACACACACACACACAGAAACAAACACACACACACACACTCGCACTGCATTATTGAATTATGTGCATTATTGCACATTTTAACAAACATAAGATACAAAAACAGAGAAACTTTCAGACAATAATCTAGTCAAGTCACATTTATTTATACAGCGCTTTTTACAACGCTGTGTTTCAAAGCAGCTTTAGAGATAACAGGAAAATAAGGTTGTAATAATATTGTTAATTATAAAATTAAGTGTCCCCGACTAAGCAAGCCAGAAGCCAAAGGCGAAGAAAGGCGATCTAGTTATAATTCAACAGTTAACAAGAAAAATAATAGCCAAGATGCCAAATTTACATCGGCTATTGAAAATTATTTGCAAATAGATATAAAAGAAAGAAAAGAAAAATAAACGGCATAAAAAATAATAAAAGCATATTATGAAAGAATATTAAACAAACAGTTTTTATAGCTTTCTTATTTACAGACACACGGAAATAGTTTTCAAGTACAAATTCATTCTTGTTTGAAATGTCAAAGCGGGGTTTTACTTTTTGTATATTTACATTTATGGATATAAAACTTCCCAATAAATAAAAGGAGGTTAATACAAAAAACTGCTTGTCATTTAATATAAACCCCCAAAATACTGTGTCTGTAAGATCAGGAACATGACTCCAGAAAGACAGAGAGAAAGAGTGATTACAGTTCAGAAGAAACCTCACAGAAAGAGCAGGAATCAATCATACTTCTACATTTCTGCAGAAAAAAGCTTGACAGGATAGAATCTGTAAATAATTTATAAGATATTTATTTGATTTTTATTTGTTATGAAAAATTTCAGAGGGAGTGACCAAACAAACGACCACTTGGATGGAAAAGAGGAAACAAGGAGTGAACAAAATGCAAATAAACAAGTAACTTTACAATAAGGTCCCAAAACATGAAATAACACTAAAAATACCTGTAGTGTCCCCAATTGACTTCCATAGTATGAACTTTTTTTTTCTTTCTATACTATTAAAGTCAATGAGGACCAACAACTGTTCATCAAAATATATTTTGTGTTCAACAGAGCAAATAAACTTCTGGGCGAGTAAATGATCAGAGAATTTTCCTTTGGACTAGAACTATCCCTTTTTTTTAAAATTAACAAAGAATAATAAATACTGTAACAAATGTTTTTGCTCATTATTAGTTAATGCATGAGCGTTAACAAATGGGACCTTATTGTAAGTGTTAACAACAAAAATATACGTGTAGAGCAGAATAAGTCGAATAAATTACAGAATAGCAAATAATAAATTTAAACGAAAAGGAATATGGTTGTTTTTAGGATTGTCTTCTTGAGTTTAGCTGATGATCTTAAAGCTGGTGTCCATCGCTGACTCTGATCGTGTGGACTCTTACCTTTCTCCTGAGACAGGCGGAGGCATTTGGCCGTGAGACACTGGATCTGCCCGTAATCTTCATCTCTGTCCACTCTGAGAAACCTCCTCATAACCCCGTGTGTGTCGAGCTCGTCTCCCAGTGCTTCACTGCGGCTCTGGGACGCGATGATGGATCGCTCGCTTCAGGGCCGAGAAAACACTCTTCCTCTCTCTCCAAATATTCAGATGCACACACACACACACACACACACACACACACACACACACACGAAACCTGGCAGGAATGTCTCCCACTCATATATGTTTATAGCTGCAAGCAACAATGAAGAGGTCACGCTTTAAAAAGGCACGGTGAGTTAAAGACATATTTAGATTATTTTAGTAAAAATGGCACAAAAAAAATCACAAATACAATCACTTGTAATATGACTAAATTGCTTATAACTTTTGACCGACAGGTGGCGCTGTTACTAAATTGGTGTTGTCCGAGTAAGGTGACATATAAAGTTTGTATTTAATCAATTAATGTCAATTAATTAAATGCTATTAGCATTTTTTTAAATTTCATTATAAATTGTGACCAAAAGGTGGCGCTGTTCTGAAACGTTCCTTCAGCATTTTACGGTAAAATTAAAAATGTCTGAAATATTATGTGTGTATATATGCCTGGCCAGTAGGGGCGCTGTGCCGAAACGCAGCATGTAGCCTCAGGTCACGCCTGTGATGACCAAGCGGGTAATCCATCGACCGGAAGTTGAAGCCGGCCGCGTGCCGCCATCTTGTAGCAGAACTTCACTTGCGTTAGCATTCCCATTGACTCCCATTCATTTTGGCGTCACTTTGACAGCGAATAACTTTACATCTGAGGCGTTTAAAGACTCCATTTGTCCATTATTTATTTCTAAAGACACACGACAATGTATAAAGGGCTCCATTACCTTCTATGTTACATTATGGCCCCGTAGAAACAGTTTTTGTAAAAATAGGCTAACGATTGCGTCATAACCACTCGACGCTCTGTCGCACAGTAGAGAAATTACCGTACAGACAGGAGGAGAAGCTCACAGGCAATCAATGCATTAACTTAATATGGCGTACTGGCGTTACATTTCAAAATAAATACTATACAAATTACTTACTCCTGCTCACTCACGCCAAAGAACTCTTTGCTCAAGCTCCCCGTCTCTGCAAGATCAACGTTGGCAGTTCTCACGCACAGCTACTAGAAGATGTACATCTGTCAGACAGGGTGCTCACGTCATCAAGCTTAGTTTGAGTCGGTTTGAGTCTGCGCGTCAGGAACGGAAGTGCTAAAAAATCGCTAAAAATGGGCTTCAACCGTCTCAACTGAGTTCCAATGAGACGGCTCTGTCCACTTCTTATACTGTCTATGGTGATGACGACCATGACTCGCGTCGTGTTCAATTTGACGTGCTCTTCAGCAAAATTGTTTGTACGTTATTCGAGAACGGGCCTATGAAAAAGCTTTTAATAATTTTTTGCCGGCTTGGTCAAAATGAGGTTCAAAAGTTATTCACATAAACGTGAGCGCAATTCTGGACAGTGGGTGGCGCTAGAGGGATTGAGTTAGAGACTCCAAATCTGATGTGGCTGATGTTCAGACGGTCCTCTATCACTGGGCCAAATCTCACAACGTTTTACCATACGGTTCCTTGTGCCGCCATACACTCAAGATGAAGAAAAATGTAAAAAATAAATTTAAATAAAGAAAATTTTGTTTTCTGTGAATTGAGGCATTATTTTCATAACCAATAGTCATTACTGTGATAAAAGAAAATTTAAATGTATGATTTGAAATATATACACTTCATGTTAGTATGTTGCACTGCCGTAACATGGTACGACATTAATAAGAATCTAATAATTGAGAATAATGACATCTTCAAAATTGCAAAGTAAATCATCCCGCTACAGTAATCAGAATTTGGAGTGTAATTAGCATGCAAGTCTTCATTTTTTCATGCATATTTTCCCCCTTTAGGTTAGTGACCCAAACATGTATGAACACATGATTCCTGAAATGTGATGTGAATGTGTCAGGTGTGTGTGTAACGCAGACATGTCTCAGCGACTCCTCATTCCACACCAGCAGAAGAGGAGCTGTTATATATTATATTATTAGTGTCTTCTGGTCATCTTTTCATTACAGTGATGAATAATGATGGGGTCAGTAAAAACACAGAGCACAAAGGTCAGAGGTCGTGGACAACAAACTAAACGTAAAAAAAAAGTTTTGTTCAAAAATGGCATTTATTTAAAAAAGAACAGGAGGGAAAAAAAGTCACAATGTTACTTGTGGCGTTTCTGCACAGTAAGATATAAAATAACAGAACATCTCGTTTAAAGCGTTAAAGTCAACATGAAACCGCATTACAGACCGACCACTGACACAGACTGATCTGAGAACAGGATCCGGCACAGATTACAGACGTCACAGGAGAACATGCTCTTCATCATCTGTCCTTCTTCAGATCTGGGCTTTCAGGACGTGTTTTTCACATTAGAGGAAAGAAAACATCAAAGATACACTTTTAACTGTTTCATTGCACTTTATCTATTTCTATTACAGTTCATATCATTAAAAAGTGTTGTTCTCTACTTCAGCAGAACTCATATATACACCAACTGTATTTATTCCTGTCCATATTCTGAAGGTTTTTACTCAGGGGTTTGTTAATATATCATCCGCCTGATTTTACGCAATATTTATTCCAACAACAACAACAAAAATTTTTTTTGATAAAGTGATAAAAACAGAAAACCAAAATGCCTTTATAACTCTAATATGTCAACTAAATCAAACAAGGATTTAGTACCTGGCTTTATCTGATGTTCAGGTTTATGTTCTGGAAATATATGCAAATCAGTGCATATTTAATTAGATAATGCCTAATTTGCATATTTATACATAACATTTCAGAAAACGTTTTTTTTGTGCAA